>SRLM01002326.1:2983-34376 GCA_015708895.1 Populus ilicifolia | reverse complement strand
GCGGTCAAGCACTATACTTATTTGACATACCATTAGTGGATCCTATAACCTTGACATTTGTTGTTATCATTATTTAATCCTTACGTTATCTTCCATCTCAAAGTTCTCATCAACTTTTTTTTCTTTATTATTATTATTATTATTATTATTATTATTATTGTTGTTGTTGTTGTTGTTACTATTATTGTTGTTGTTGTATTATTATTATTATCTATACTTTATACAATTAACCTCCCTGCGGTTTGATCCTAGTCTTGCTAGGTTATTTATTACTTCAACATTCCTACACTTGAGAAAAGACATCAATTTTTTGGTCATGTCACAAAACTATTTAGATTTTAGTTTTTTAGAACCATAACAAACCCATCTAGAAGACTTAAATCTATCTATAAAAGAAAGGATTGAGGAACATTGAGAGGAGGAGGAAAACATAAGAGAAAAATAGGGAAAAAGGAATGGGGTAGAATGAAAAAAAACTCTTGCTAGGGGCAAGTAATATGATCCAAACAAACTTGAAGGCTTTAGCTTCGTCTAAGAAGGTTTAAATATGGAGGAGCAAAAGGGCAATATAAAAATATTAGTCCAAATTTGAAGGTTTCTAAGCTAACTAGGTATGCACTTTCCTACCTTGAAAGTAAAGTCTATATGGCCTATTGGATTGATCTTTTGTGTTAAATGCAAAGTTGTGAATATGTTGATATGTTTTTTATTGGATTTACATATTGCATTACATGCTTAATTGGATTTTATGTACACTAAAAGTGGTAAGAAAGAAGTAGGGATACTTTCTATTAATAAAAGAGTAGCTCCTGTTTTTGGGTAACTGGTATGGCCTTTTGAAGTGATAATGGTTAGATTTTGAAGCTCATTTTGTTAAAAATTATATTTTGTTTTGAGATGGTAGCTTTTGGGATTGAAAATCAATGCATTTTTTAAGTTTCAGTGTTACTTTGTTGTTGCTTTAGCCATAATCATATTCACCATCAATAATGTGGTTTGTAGGGATAATGAAAACACATCTTAGCGGCCAAAATTGTAAACAGCCAACAAAAAAAGATAAAAGTAAAAAAGATAAATAATTATTGGGTAAATCACAAACTAAATAAATGAAAAATAAAAGTGAAGAAATTCATATACTAAATTGAATAAAACAGGAATTCAAAAATTGTCGGATATAAATTTCCAAACAAAATATTTTGAGAAATTATAAATTTAATCCTGAAATATTGAGGATTAGACTAAAATTAAAAAAATGAACTAAACTAAAATTTAAAGGGTGAAATTATAAGAAAAGAGGTATAATTTCATTTTGAAATAAAATGTTGGGGCCGAAAGTAATACATTTAAAGGAAATAAGGCCTAAGTGCATATAAGAGAAAGCATGGGGTATGAATAGCCCTCTCCTTTACCCATTCAAAACCAGCAACAACGATTTAAAAGAGAGGGAGGGAGTTTTGATTTTTGTTCTTGCCAAATTAAGAGACAAATACCAAAAATCCAAGAACCCATCTATGAGTAAGGCTTTATAGGTAGAATAAATACTTGTGGACAAGGAATTAACAAGAAGAATTGAACAAGAAGAAAGGAGGGAGGGCCAACTACCGTTAGAAAAGGGGGGTAAAAAAATTTTTAACTGGTTGAGGATCGAGACCTTGATTCTTACCAAGTAAAGCATTCTAAACATGGTCCTACAAGTCATTTCAAATTCAATTATGAGTTGATAACTTAATGTCAAATTTTAGATTATAGTTCTTAGACTTGAATTGGAGAAATTGTATTAGTTATTAAAATTAAGTTAATTCATGTATTATGTGTGATTGAGAGCATGAAATCATGATGATTTATAAAAGAATGTGTACAAGTAATTAAGTAAAGGGTGGCTGGCCATATATAGAGAAAAGGGGAGAATTGTGGTTTTTCCTTATTGAATATATTATAATAGGTTATTTGTGAATTAAATGTGTATATGTGAATTAAATGAAATACAAAATATTAAAAGTTCATGTTGAGTTTATATTATACTTATTTTTACACCATTAGTATACCATTTTCATACTGACATGATAAACTTAATTAAATATAATGAAGAAAAGAAACATAGATAAACAAGATAAGAACATAAATAAGATATAAGTTAACTAAGTAAATGAAAGACATAAACAAGAAATTAATGAAAGCAAAACTAAAGCATTACAATAAAGAGAGAGCAAGAAAATAATCTTGATATGAAAACCAGGATGCCTAAATGCATGGCAAATGCCTCATTTCATAGGCTAAAATTAAAAATTATTGATTTGATGACTAATTGTTGAGTGTATAACTATATCTTGACTTGATAATAATTTTTATCTTCTTATTTGATAAAAACATTATTGCTAACATTAAAATTTGAACAATTATTCTTATAAAAGTTCTAGGAAATTATCTCAATTTTGTAAATATTCAATCTCAAATACTCATTTTTGGAAGAAAATAAAACTTTTCTGGTAATAATCTCTTCCAAACTTAATGCATATCGTAAGTTATTACACACTCTGAAAATACACAAAAATACATTAGGACGGACCATAGTTGATATAAAAGGAATTAGTCTTTTAATTTGCAAACTCAGAATTTATTTGGAGGAAAATGCTAAATCCTCTAGAGAAATGCAACGAAGGCTTAATCCTAATATGAAAGAAGAAGTGAAAAATAAAATAATTAAGCTTGTATTGGAATCATTTATCCTATTTATGACAACAAATGCGTAAGTCCTACCTAAGTTGTACCCAGAAAGTCTAGAATCACTTTGATAACAAATGAGAAAAATGAATTAATTCCAATGAGGACTCTAATTGATTAGTACATGTGCATTGACTATAGAAAACTTAATTCAATGACCAGAAAAAGATCATTTTCCTTTACCTTTCATGGATCAAATCCTAAAAAGAGTTGCATGTCATGAATTTAATTGTTTTCTAGATGGTTATCAGGTTACAACAAAATTAAAATTGTATTGGAAGATCAAAAGAAGACTACTTTCCTAATGAATCTTTACTTTCTATTTCTACAATGCCTTGGTATACTAACATTGTCAATTTTCTTGTAATATGAGATTTGCTAGTTTATTGGACTACCCAAGATAAAAGAAAGTTTTGTAATGAAATGAAAAGCTTTTATTGGGATGATCTTTACTTATTCAAATATTATCATGATCAAATATTTTAAAGATGCATTCCTGATAATGAGGTAAATAGTATCATTAAATTTTATCATTCTAAGGTATGTGGGGGTCATTTCTCATCAAATAAGACAATTGCAAAAATCCTATAATATGGATTTTATTGGTCCACCATGTTTAAGGACATGCATACATTCTGCTAAACTTGTGAAAATTATCAAAAGTTAGGATCTATTTTAAAATGTCATATGGTGTCTTTAAATCCTATTCTTGTGATTCTTTAATTGTTGGGGTATAGATTTCATAAGTCCATTTCCTCCATCATTTGGTTTTGTGTACATATACGTCGTAGTGGATTATAGTTCAAAATGAATAGAGGCAATTCCAATTTGAAATAATGATCATAAATCAGTAATCATGATAAGTGATGTTAGAACATATTTTTACAACAAGTCATTTGAGTCTTTAATGAAGAAATATGGAATCACATACTATATTGTCATCCCTTATCACCCTTAGACAAGTGGACAAGTAGAAATAGCTAATAAGAAGATCAAACACATTTTAGAAAAAACAGTGGACCCTAATCGGAAGGACTGGTGTTCAAGGACTGGGCTTATCGAACTCCTTTTAAAACATCATTAGGTATGTCACCTTATAAGTTAGTTTATAAAAAACCTTGTCACTTACCTATAAAACTTGAATATAAAAATTATTGGACTATTAAAGCTTTCAATTCAAACCTTGATGATGTTAGCCAGCTGCATAAGTTACAAATAAATAAGCTTGAAGAAATAAGAAATGATGCATATAAGAATTAAAAAATTTATAAAGCAAGAATCAAAGATTTTCATAACAAGAGAATCTTGAGATAAACATTTGATGTTGGTCAAAAAGTTTTGCTTTATAATTCTTGACTTTATTTATTTCCTAGAAAGCTAAGATTAATATAGAGTGGTTTATTTATTGTAAAACATGGTATCCTTATGAGATCTTTGATATTGAGAATCTAAAGAATGACAATGTTTTTAAGGTAAATGGATATCGTTTGAAAACTTACTTTGATAATTTTCCTAATTAAAATGAATCCATTGGGTTGAATGAATTTGTATATAAAGATTGATTATTTTGTTTTTCTCATATTGTTTTTGTGTTTCTTTTTTGTGTGACTTTTGTTTTGCTAGTGTTTCTCCAACCACGATCAAATGACAGATAACAGTACTCCATGACTTTTAAGTCGATTCTTTTAGTTTCCCATGATGACTGATATCGGTGTATATGTTTGTTTAATTGCTTGTTCCTTCTTTTTTATTTGCATCTCTTTTCCACTTCTCATATAAAAAAAATGGACACCACTCTTAAAAAAATAAAAAAGTATTTTCTTGTTTTACCTTAAAATACAATTATAAAAATTTACTATGTTAGATGTGAAAGATTGAGGTTGTTAATGAACTATAGAATTCCTAAAGATATTCACTTGGTGATTGAAGCAAAGGTCATTATCAAGTAAGTCTTTCAATTCTTTTATCTCATACATGTCTAGGACAGGTAAAGGCACTTTTGCAAAGAAACATCATACAAAATGACTAAAAGTCTATCATTGATGTACCAGAACATTATATTTTATAAATTGTATATATAAACTGTGAATATAAAATACAATTAATTAAGGATGGTCTGAGTAAGGAGTCTTTAGATAATCTTTTATTAACTTTTGTCATGTATCCTAATGGAGATGTACATCGTATAATTCATAATTTATGGTCCCATTTCATAAATATGATTGACTTAGTCTTAGTAATCTAACTAAAACCAACCATGTTTGTCATTTTTTAAGAAAATTGGATGGGAAGCTTGTCCCCGACCCATAGAGGGCGTTTAAATTGTTCTTGGATGCAAAACCAAGGGAAAATATGAGCTATAATCAGAAATACTTATATATACACATGTTAAAACAAGGGGAGAGAGAGAGAAGAAGAAGAAGAAATAGCTAACCTATATATAAGTGGTATGATTGCATTTTCTCATCTATATAATCTTCTATTCCTTCCCTTCATTTCTACTCAACCTATAAATTCAATATATATAAAAGTGTGTTGAAGTGACAAGTTTCTTATGTCATCAAATAAGAGATCTTTATGCTTTTTATGGATCTAGTCTTAGAAAAGAAAAATAAATTTTAGAATCAGTAAATCATCCCGGTTAAATACTAACTAAGAGAAAGATTCATTTAGTGTTTGAGTGAAACAGCACTAGGTTAGTAGAGAGAGCCAAAAACTTGACACGACTAAAAGATTAATGTCTTCTTCCAAATGCAGAAGTGTCAAAGTAATAAATAACTCGGCAAGATCGGGGTCGAACCATAAGGAGGTTAATTGTATAAATTACAGATAACAATAATACAACAAAAATGACAATAATAACAACAAAAATGATAACAATAATAACAATAAAAATAATAACAACAACAATAACAACAACAACAACAACAATAATAATAATAATAAAAATAATAAAGAAAAAGAAAGAGAAGAAAAAGAAAAAGATGAGAACTTTGAGATGAAAAATTAATATAAGGATTAAACAATGATAATAATAAATATCAAGGTTAGAGGTTTCACTAATGGTATGTCAAACAAGTATAGTATAAATTCTTAGTATTCAATTGAAAACCGTATACAAAAGAGGTTCCAATTAGATTATAGATTGTTAATACGATTATATTAGTCATCTTATTCAATTAATGCTAATACTTGTAAATCTCATCAAGCATTCATGATTATAATTTATAATAACAACAAATCAAGTTTCGTTCATAGCTCAGGTGTTGGTTATACCATACAGTATGGGCTATGAAAATGTCAAGCATTTGTTGTATCAAATGTTATACAACATAAATCTAGATTAGTCATTTAACAAGCAAAGTATTAAAGAGTGAACAAGATAACAAATACAAAACATGTTAGTATTAAACATTAAATTCATATTAAGTTAACACTATACTTATTCTTAAATGTTAACTAAGTAACTGAAAAGAAATGAAAGGCATAAACTTGATATTAATGAAAGCAAAGCATAAGCAATATAAAAAATATAAAGAGAGAAAGTAAGAGCATGATCTTGATCTGGAAACCAAGATGCCTAAATGCATGGCAAATACCTCCTTTTATAGAACAAAATTGGAAACTATTTATTTGATGACTAATTGATGAGTGGGTGACCAACTTTTAACTTGGTGACAATTCTTATCTTCCTTATTTGCCCAAAACATCATTGATAACGTTAAAATTTGAGCCACTTGAAAACATAAAATTTGTAGGAAATTGTCTTAGGTTTTTAGTGTAAAACATTTAGGTCATTTGGACTTCTAGAACTTTAGATATGAGTCAAATATTGAACAGTGCTTGGGGCTGAAAGACAGATTCAGACTTCTTTGTTGTTACTACAATTTGGACTTGAAAATGACCTTTTTAAATCTTATGCTCCATGAAAGTTATAGGCCTATGTCTTACCTTTCTATCCGTATAAAATAAACCTAAATCTGAGATCTACAACTCCAAATATGACCCAATTACCAAACAGTGTTCCGGTTTGGACTGCACTAGCATTTCTTTTTTAAGTTTGGCCATCTCTTTGTCCTTTCAATTTCAGTTCTTAAACTCATCAATCAATCCTTTTATTTATGTGATAGGCCTATATTTAAAATGAACATTTACTATAAATTAAAGGTATCTTATATTATTAGATATATTATTATAAAACATACTTTAGTTAAGGAGTTATTGAAACTTCAAGTGTAAAATGATGATAGAAAACCTTGATAAAAAAATGCACTTTTAAGTACTAATCAATGTTAGTAGTTGTATTTTTAGGAAGCAATCAAGTTTTGGGTATTGTTCTAAAAGCTTTAGCCAAAGTTGATTGATTAGTACTTAAAAGTGTATTTTTATTAAAGTTTTATATCATCATTTTGCACTTGAAATATCAATAACTTATTAACTAAAACATGTTTTATAATAACATATTTAATAAATAAGATACCTTTAATTTATAATAATGTTCATCTTAAATGTAGGTCTATCACATAAATGAAAGGATTGATTGAAGAGTTTAAGTACTGAAATTGAAAGGACAAAAAGATGGCCAAACTTAGAAAAAAAATACTAGTGTAGTTCAAACTAGAATACTATTTAGTAATTGATCATATTTAAAGCTGTAGATCTTGGATTTAGGTCTACTTTATATGGATGGAAAGGAAGACAAAGGCCTACAACTTTCATGTGGAGGTCTGGTTTTAAAATGGCCATTTTTCAGGTCCAAATCTTAGCAACAACAAAAAAGTCTGAATTTATCCTACAGCCTGGATACTGTTCAGTGTTTAACCCATATCTTAACTTCTTGAAGTCTAAATGACCTTAATTTTTTTTAAAAAAAAAGTTGAGACAATTTCCTAGAACTTTCATTACAAGGTTGGTTTAGATTCTAATGTTAGCAATGACATTTTATTCAGACAAGAGAAGATAAGAATTGTCATCAAATCAAGAGTTGATCACCCACTCATCAATTAGTTATTTTAGCCTGTAAAAGTAGGTATTTGTCATGCATTTAGGCATCTTGGTTTCTAGATCAAGATCATACTCTTGCTTTCACTCTTTGTATTTTTATAAAGCTTAAGTTTTGCTTTCATTAATATCTTGTTTATGCCTTTCATTTTCTTTTTTTTTATTTAGTTAACTTTTATTTTATTTATTTTTTTATCTTGTTTATTTATATTTATCTTCTTCATTATGTTTAGCTAAGTTTATTATGTCAAGGTGAAAAGGTTACACTAATAGTGTAAGAATAAGTATAGTGTAAACTCAACATGGACCTTAATGTTTAATACTAACATTGTTTGTATTTGTTATCTTGTTCACTTTTAATACCTTGATTGTTAAAAAAATACTTGGCACTTTCATAGCTCAACCATATGGTATAACCTATACCTGTGCAATGAAAAAAAACTTGATTTGTTGTTAACATAAGTTATAATCATGAATGCCTGACAATATTTACAAGTATTAGCATTATTTGAATAAGATAGTTAATGTAATCGTGTTAACAATTTATAATCTGATTAGAACCTCTTTTGTGTGTGGTTTCTAATTGAATAATTAGATTCTATACTATACTTGTTTGAAATACTATTAGTGGATCCTCTAATCTTGATATTTGTTGTTATTATTATTTAATTCTTACATTAATCTACCATCTCAAAGTTCTTATCAGCTTCTTCTTCTTCTTCTTTTTCTTCTTCTACTACTACTATTATTATTGTTGTTGTTGTTATTGTTGTTGTTTATAATTTATATTGTTAACTTTCCCTATGGTTCGACCCCAGTCTTGCTAGATTATTTATTACTTCAACACTCTTACATTTAAGAGAAGACATCAATCTTTTGCTCGTGTTAATAACTTAAGCTTACCAAATTTTAATAGAAAATGAGCTCATATGAGAGATGATTTTTCTATAATGACATATGAACTCTACTAACAAACAAATTTTATGAAGAAACAAGTTCAAATTACTTTTCAAAGCATCCAAACCTGTATCCAAGTCTTTATTTAAACAACTTAACTCTTCTAAGTCCAAAATCAAAGCTTGAGGATTTTATACAAAGCTATTTCTTTTCTTTTTAGAAAAATATTTGTTGAACTACTTAAATGTAAATTATTTATTTAGGTAAGGAATATTTTGTAGCAAGTTGGGATTAAGGTCTCTTAACAAATAAAAAGAATAAGAGAAATGAGAAGAGGGAGTGGCTATAAAGAAGAATAACACCATTTATTCCAATAACTCGAAATCATGCATTCTTCTTTCCTTTTGGTTAGTTGTTAATAGACATGCAAGGCTAAGCTCTTTTTCTTTGTTAAAAATATATAGAAACCTTCAGATTTCAAGAAATGTGAGATTTATTTTACATTTTCTTTTCAGTTTATATGATGAATATGTTTGTTTTTCTATGCTTATTATTTTCGTATGATTGTTTATTTTAATTGCTAGTGCAGACTCTAAATTATTATTCTGAATATTTTATTGCTAAGTTGGATATAAAAATCAGAGTTAAGGTATATAAAATTGTGAAGCAACTGAATTTAATAATTATAATGGATCTATGTTATTAATCTTAGGGAGAACATTCAAATAAATCAAATATGAACTGCAAATAGTTATGTTGTCTAGATTAATCAATTTATCTAGTTCTTAAGGTTGTCATTGAATTAAATTACTAGTAAGATTTTTTATTGGTTAGGGTTAGTTGTACAGTGATTATGTCAACTAACCATTGTTAATAAAAGATGAAAGTTCAAAATATAAATTGATGTTTCATTTTAATTATCAATTTTGATTTCTATAGGTAGATATTTACTTGAAACCAAGGTTTGTTCTCTTGATAGTTATCTAATTTATTTAATTTAGCTTATTTGTTTTATTCTGTTATAGCCTATATAAACTCAAAATCCCCTCATTGCATATCTTGTAGCATAAAAATATAAACTAAACCTTTCTCGTGAGATCAACTCCTTACTCGATACTATCTTGTTTATTTAAGCTAGAATAATTAATTTATATAATCATGACATTATAACAACTTGTCTTTGAATCTTTTTTCAATCTTTATCTCATCAATTGATAAGCCCAAATACCTATAACTATTAACCCACTTATTACATCCTCACTTATATTCTTAAATTTAGAAGCAAAATGAGCCATAGATTTATCAACAGGCTCAACTAACTTAGCAACCTCATTTTTCTTCTCAACCTTAACTCTATTAATGTTATAGTTATTTTGTCTTCACTTGGTTTGGATTCTTTATAATAATATGGAGTAAATATCATGTCTAACCAAGATTTTATATTAAAAATTTCATGTATTAACATTTTTTTTCTTACATTATCACCTAACCCAAAGTTGATTGACTGTGAGAAGAGGGGGAGGGGGGGTAAAAAAAGAAAAGGAAAAAAAATACCTCTAGATTTTAATTTAAAATGAAATTGCAGATGATGTCTGCAACTTGCATGTCACAAATAGCAATTACAAAATAAAAATCATACATAGCATTTGCAACTTTCAATTGCAGATGCTATCTACACCCCCATTAAACTATATTATTTTTTTAATTATTTTTTTCATTGGTTACTTTAAAAAAAAAAATTGCACTTCGCTGAAAACCCAAAAAAAGGAACTGCGTGCTTAAAATTATAGGAAGTTAATAACCCGTAGTGCCTCTTCATGACAAAAGCATGAATCTGTATCGTCCCCTATCCTCGCGATCAACAGCTGGAATATACATACATACCCTGGCTTCCGTCTATGGGGAAATCTTGCGATAAACATCCCTGCTTGAAGATAGAGAGCTGAGAAGAGACAACAAGCGGTTCATGTTATTTGAGATTGTTATTGGGTCAAGTAAGTAACGCTGTTATCTCCTAACCCATCACAAAATATAGAGCTTGAGGCAGCTCGCGTCAGAAGATGTTATGTCCATGTCGGATGAGTCTTGCAAGGTTAGTGAAATTAGAAACCCATTGGGGGGATTATAATTTAAATATCTTGGCTGATATATATGTTGGCTTCTTTTCGTGAGTGATGTGGTGTTGCAAGCTACATTCAGGATCACATTGGAAGACTTTTTTTTCTCCACCCCATCATCCAGAAGTGGAATCTCCAAGGAGACTGGAAGAAAGTGCTTTTTTTTTTTTTAATGTACTAATTGTGATGAGGATGACTTGTTTGAGGTGTGTGGGTGTATGTATATGAGTAAAACAAGATCTTACATGGAATGATATTGTTTAGTTTATGCCCTTTTTTGAATTGTTTGTAAATTGTAATGGTGGTATAATTTTTGTTTTTGATGTTATAATGTAGCTGCAAATCCACGGTAGGGAAATTTCCTTATTGTGGGAAAGTAAAACAAGGGAACTTTGCTTTTTCATCGAGTACAAAAATTGATTGATGATTAGGGAGGATTTCGGCGGCAGTGTAGCATCAAACTTTCAAAATCACATGTTTGTTGATCCCTAGTCCTTTGTCCTCGACACTTTGTTTTTTACTTTTCTTTTGATTTGTTGTGTTACTTTCTGCACCACTCCAGCATTTTGCATACATAACAGTACGCTGACAAAAATAGCTGCCATGCATCTACCTCCTCCAATGCTTACTAAACGTTGCATGATACATATGGGTATTAGATAACCATAACAGAGAAAAGCATCAAGGAGCATTACCTGAAGGGTTGCCCTGAACCATTGCCAATGACCTGAAACTTCTGGGAAATAACGTCACCCAGTAACCAAAGTTTCTTGCCTTCTTCGAGCCTGCTCTGCCATTTTTGCATACTGGCACTACTATAATAATTAGGATAACCATAAAGTTCCATCAATGCCTCTATGAATATGCTACACAACAGACAAGTCATCTCAACAGTTTATCCAATTCCTTTATAAGCACTTGCTTAGAAAAATAGGAAGTAATACCTCATAGAGCTGCTTTTTTTATTCAAGCTCGGAGGCATAACGAATACGATTGCCCATAATTTCAAAGATGGAACCGTTGTGATCTCCTATCCTACAACAAACGGCTAGGATTTACATAGCCAAGCCTAGGAGGTGTATGGCAACTCTTCAAGAGAAAGAAGAGTTCTAGGATGGCAAGCATTCTACCAATACATACAGGCATCTACTTCCATTTAGCCATAAAGCCCAGGTGAAAAACAGATGGGCAACATATATTGTACCAGATTAAGTCTACAAGTTGAGCTGCCAAAAGAATCAGTCATGTTTTGGTTTTGAACTTCCTCTGCGCCTTCAGATCCACCACAATTACAGTGATGTTGTCCTTGCTTCCTTTTTGAAGGGCACGGTTTGAGAGGTACTCAGCTGCTGCTTGAGCTGCAGGATCAATTCCCCCACCCCTCGAGGAGGAAGGTGCGACACCATTCTTTTTGTGCCAGACAAGTATTCGTTTGCGAGCCAGATCACATGCTTCTTCATTTGACATGACATCCCACAGACCATCACTAGCCAGAATGAGGCACTCATCTTCTTTTGCCCTTGGAATGAACATCACTTCAGGTTCTGGAATGATCCACGGTTTTAAATATCTATCACCTGCCACTCAAAAGCAAGAATGATTCATAAAGTTTTAAAGTTATGTGATCCATTTATTTTCGTAAGGAAAGAGGGTACTAAATTATTAAAACCACAATCATGAGTCCTTGAACCAGCCAACAAATGAGTGAATGGAGCAGCAACACCTTTAGATGATTTTCACACAAACTAGCAACTGATTCCATCTCAGATATATCACTCAAAGGATATTTTATTCTTCACAAATACAAAATGTCATGTAATACATACAAGGGAAAATCACAACAATCAATCCTCCACAATGCAGGACTTCGTTCAACATTTGGAGAGTTTTTTCAAGGATTGATTGACATGACTAAAATGCAACTTTAATGAGAAAGCAGATGATGCGACACTTCAATGGATAAATTTCCCTTCAAGAAGTTCTACTTCATATCATCAACATTCCAATTGCATGTTAAAGAGACATCCTCAAAAAAAGTTTAATCAAGGTTGAAATAAAGACTAGTCAATAGACTTTCACCAGACATGTAAGAATTTCATATCATGCAAGGCTTGAGATTTATGTGCACAAGCATCATCTTCCAAGGCTGAAAGCATAAAAGATGGTTTCATACCAGAATAACAGTCAAATTTCACAAGCATGAGTTACACAAAGTTATTATGGATGCAATTTACTTGTTTAGAAATGTCGTGAGACACATTGAAAAATTCTGAAGCAGGCATCGATGGAATCACTTGTTTATCCTAGCATTAAAACCACCAAGGATGTCTATTTACTTGTCTTTGATGACATGGACAAGGAAATTCTTTGAGACTTGGACATATTCTCCAGCGGATCCAACACCTAAAATTAATCCAGGAATTTTAAGCTTCTGATCACCAAGAATGTCCAAGCATCTCGTTGGTAGTATGACATGGACAAGGCAATTCGTTGAGTCTTGGACATATTCTCTGGAGGTTCCAACACCTAAAATTAATCCAGGAATTTTAAGTTTCTGATATCAGAAACTTAAAATTCCTGGATTAATTTTAGCATGTACAGACTTGCCATGTCTCTTACAATTACAAAGATGCATCTCTAAATAGTCACAGGTCACAATCAATGACAAGGGAAAACACAGCTAAGGTCGAAAAGTCATTGGATGCCCATGAGTCCTTTATGAAAGTGAATTTTGTCATTTCACCCTTACTACCTTCAAGATTAGCCAATAGGAGAATGACAGTAACTTTAGATGCAAAAGAACCCAGATGACAACAGTGCTGTTAATATGTTTGAATAAGATAAGGAAGAGACAGATAAAAATGAGGGTGAGAAGAACATACCAATAGATCTTGACATAGCTAGAACACCAAAGACACGATGCCCATTCCACTGTATGACCTTGCCTCCAGCCGCTTGTATCCTTGCATACTCATCTTCTCGGTTAGGCTAAGATAAAATTTAACGAGAGAATCAAAAGAACAAGAATCAGCTTCCCAGTCTTTTATTATTATTATTATTATTATTATTATTATTATTAAAAGATTTTAAGATCCAAGTCTACAGTTCTAAAGGCTCTTACTTTATGATCCACTGATAATGCCACTGGTTCTTTCCCACGACAAAGAACTGCTCGTGAGTCTCCACAGTTTGCTACTATGATGTGGGATGAACAAATAGTGGCCACAACAGCAGTAGAACCAACAGTTTCTGGAGCAACTGGTTCAGCACCACCCTTTCCTCCGACTTCAGCATCTACCTTAAGAAAACAATTGGTGAAAGCTTTTTTCCACTGCTCCTGGCAACCATCTTTAATACTTCCATCAATCAGGCCATTTTGAACAAATTCTATCTCCTCAGACAAAGCAGAATGGAAACGATCACGGCAATAATTTGCCACCTAAAAACGAAAGCCAGCGGAATGTAAGCTAATCACAGCAACATGAACTGACAATAGGAAGAAAGCCAGAGAAACATAAATAAATAATAAGGATAAGTTACCTGTGAGCCTCCATGACCATCATAAACTCCAAATAAATGAGCAGTCTGGAGCGGTAAACAATTGCTTATGCCATCAAGTAATCGGTCTCCAATCAGCATTTGAATATGAATTTTCAAAAAATAAGGCACAGCAGCAACTGCATCTTCCATCTCTGGTCTCCTTCCACACACAGACGTAAATCCCCAAAGGAGTATGTAGTCCACTTCAAAAACACTTCTTGAGATTGTACCACTGGCCCCTCTTTCCAGAGTCACCTTAGGTACCACAGCGGGTGTCTTTACATCAGATCCATCTCCAACCTCTTCCTCAACAATTTCTGCCACAGAAAGGGGATTGCTAACGATGGCGTCAACATTCAAATCCCCCAAATCTGCTGTCTTGGGAATAATATCGACACCACCAGTACTCTTTTCAATATCTACAGAACTTGGTGTTCCTACCTCAAAGGTGGCCTCAAAACTCAAGAAATCCTCTCCACATACGCTACTTGTCTCACTGGCCACTGACAGAGAACAAGAACAATCAAGAATTGGATCACCCTCCAACGAAAAAGAATCGTCCTCGCTATCCCGTGTTATCACATCATCACCAACAACCCAATTTCTTTCATTTTCAGTGATCATATCCAACAAAGGGCCTCCTCCTCCTCCTCCTCCTCCCTTGTCCTCTTTAGGAGCTTGCACTGCTGTATCTTTGACTTCATCACCTAAATCACAACAATTACAATCCTTATTCCCCACAGTAGAAACCTTAGTTACAGTGTCAGATAATAAGCTAGCTGTGTCTGCCATTAAAAGTCTTGTCATATCCATATGGGTATCTAAGGACGGACTCCCACAGACTGAATTACCTACTCTAAATGGCACCGCAACCGCCCGGTACATCTCCTCCATCAAAATCACTATCTGGACAGTACAAAAAGTTACCCTCTAACCCCTCTAAGATCACACAGCCTCTCATTATTCAACCAAAATTATCAAACCTTCACTCATCAAGAATGATCTTGGAATGTGAACAACAGGTTTTGACAGACCATTTTCCATGCTTTATAGGAAAAGGTAAATCAAAGTTTAATACTCTCAAAATCAGGAGGCCAATCCAGTGGATGCAAAGATATGGGTGAGCTAAAAGTTCTTAAAGGTGAAATGGTTGGTCAGATCTGGTCAACGAGAATGGATCCAAATTTCCATTTGTGGAAGCTTACAGACTGTAAATAGATAGGCTAGAGCTGTTTAAGGCCTCATTAACTTCTTATATGGAATCTTCTCCATTTACCTCCATCAACTGCAATGAGAGAGAAACAACAAGACAGCAACTTTAAATCCACCAAAAAAACAAAACACGAAATTGGAAACCAACCCCTGATCTTTTAACCCAAGAAAGAGAAAAAAAAGGGGTCGAACCCGAGAAAAGTTAAAAGTCCCAAGAATCACAAGAGAACCCTAAAAATGATGGCACCCTTTTCACATATTTACTAAAGAGTTCCCTTGATCCAAGGCAACCCATCACAGCCTCTTGTTAAATAGCTCTCGTCTAAGGCTTTTGCTTTTCACAACGTCTCTTCATAACCAAGAACCATGAAAAAAAAATTCAGAAACAAGATATAGAGATAAATAAAAAATAGATGAGAAAATATGATCAGCAGTACAAAAGACCCGCTTCCGTGACTCCTTGCAGTCGGTTCTTAAATATAAATTAAAAAATAATTTAGAATTAAAACATTAATTTAAAAAAAAATTTATAATACTAAAATATGATACAAAGCGCATGAATATGTAAATGTATTTTACACTATTTTATTATTATATTTATTTATTATCTTTAAATTTATTTATATCTTTATTTATTTGTATTTATATTGTTTTATTATCTTTCTCTTGTTTTTTCTCTTTCTTCTTTTTTTATATATATATTTATACATGAGCATTATTGATAGAATATGAGGTACACATATAATTATAAATTTATATAAAATAAAAATGTTTTTCCTTAATTCGTTAATTTTTTTCCTCCCTTGATTTTTGTTGTTTTTATATATTCTATTTATTTTTTTATTAATTATATTTTTTTATTGAATGCTTTTTAAAACATAGTTTTATATACATTATTAGTATAAATTGCTTCCTATTTTTATTTTAAAAGCAGACAATCATATTTAATAAAAAATAAAAATATAAATTTCTTCTCACTTTTATATTAAAGCAAGTAATTATATTTGATTTATTAATAAAAAATAAAAGTAACAATGATAAACCTTGGCATACTTTAATTCGTCATGATATTACAAGCAAAAATCATTTCTCATGGATCCTTAATGTTGAAATTCATTTAAATATCATAGGTCTTAAAGGCATCATTATAAATGATAATGAAGTATCTAATTAAAATAAGATAAAAGCCAAAATTTTCTTATGTCATCATCTTTACAAAGAGTTAAAAGAGTTAAAAATAGAGTATCTCACAATCAAATATTCCTTTATTCTTGAGGAAAATTTGAAACAAAAATATAACCATTAAAAAAAAATTATTCTCCCAAAATCTCATATGATTAAATACATCAATAATTATAGGAATTTAAATTAGTAAGTGAATATAATTCTGCAATATTTAATATCAGTTCTAAATTGAAACTGTGTGGAAATAATATCATCGATGATGATATATTAGAAGAAAAAAAAACATTCTTTGTTTTTCATGCCTTGAATATGCTATTGCAATTACAATATAGAAAATAAGTTTTTAAGAAATATTCTAAATTAATTTCATATTTCCTTGTGGATCAACAAAATAATAAGATTTTAATGAAAAATCAAGAATCATGACCAACTAGTTCAGTTGTATTCCTTAAAGTGAATTTTATGAAATATAATTATAATTATGGTCGTGGTCATAATAGAGGTTGAGGACATGGTCATAGGAAAAGACGGTATAATTACGGCAACTATAATAGTTATAATTCATCAAATTCTTACAAACCCTCATAGAATGAAGAGAAATAAGAAAATGAGAAGAATATACATAGCGGAGATACTAAGAAAATAGTAACATGATCAAAAAATTGGTATCTTCTTTTAGGTATAAGAGTGTTGAAATAATAAATAATCTAGCAAAATAAGAATCAAACCAAAGGGAAGTTATAAATAACAACAATAATAATAACAATAAGTTAGAGGACTTTGAGATTGTAAAATTAATATGAGAATTAAATAATGATAAAAACAAATATCAAAGTTAGAGAATCCACTAATGATATTTCAAACAAATATAATATAAACTTCTTTTATTACTCAATTAGAAACATACACAAAGGAGACTCTAATCGAATTATAAATGATTTACATGATTACATTATTTATCTCTTTCGAATAATATTAACACTTCAAAATATTATCAGGTATTCATGATTATATCTTATATTAATAACAAATCAAATTTTTTTATAGTACAAGTGTCGGTTACACCATATAGTTGACCTATAAAAATGCTAAGTATTTATTGTCTCAAGTGTTATATAACATAAATCTAGATTAACCATTTAACAAGCAGAGTATTAAAAGTGAATAGGATAACAAATACAAAATATGTTAGTCTCAAATATTAAAGTCTATATTGAATTTATACTATACTTATTTATACACCATTAGTGTAATCTTTTCATTGTGATATAATAAATTTAACTAAATATAATGAAAGAAGAGAAATATAAATAAATAAGATAAGAACATAAATAAGATATAAGTTAACCAAGTAAAGAAAAGAAAATGAAAAGCATAAACAATAGACTAATAAAAGCAAAACTTAAGTATTATAAAAAATATAAAGAAAGAGAGCTAGAATATGATCTTGATTTGAAAACCAAAATGCCTAAATGCTTGACAAATATCTTCTTATATAGGCCAAAATTGAAAACTATTGCTTGATTGACTAATTGTTGAGTGGGTGGTGACACGATTAAAAGATTAATGTCTTCTCTCAAGTGCAGAAGTGTCAAAGTAATAAATAACCCAGCAAGACCGAGCTCGAACCACAAGGAGGTTAATTGTACAAATTATAAACAACAATTATAAATCATAACAATAATAGTAGCAATAATAATATTAATAATACTAGTAATAGTAGTAGTAGTCGTAGTAGTAGTAGTAGTAATAAGAACAACAATAATAATAGCAATAATAATAATAACAAGAATAATAATAATAATAATAATAATAATAAAGAAGAAGAAGAAAAATTGACGAGAACTTTGAGATGAAAAATTAAAGTAAGGACTAAACAACGATAAAAAATAATGTCAAGGTTAGAGCATCTACTAATGGTATGTCAAATAAGTATAGTATAAACTCTTATTATTCAATTGGAAACCACACATAAAGGAGGTTCCAATCATATTATAGATTGTTAACATGATTACATTAGTCATCTTATTCAATTAATGCTAATACTTGTAAATTTCATCAAACATTCATGATTATAACTTATGTTCACAATAAATCAAGTTCCTTTCATAGCTCAGGTGTCAGTTATACCATATAGTATGGGCTATGAAAGTGTCAAGCATTTGTTGTACCAAGTGTTATATAACATAAATCAAGATTAGTCATTTAACAAGTAAAGTATTAAAGAGTGAACAAGATAATAAATATAAAACATGTTAGTATCAAACATTAAAGTCCATATTAAGTTTATACTATACTTATTCTAACACCATTAGTGTAACCTTTTCACCTTGACATAATAAACTTAGCTAGACATAATGAAAGAAAGAAAAATAGATAAGCAAAATAAGAACATAAATAAGATAAGAGTTACCAAAGCAAAAGAAAGGAATTGAAAGGCATAAACTTGATATTAATGAAAGCAAAGCATAAACATTACAAAAAATACAAATAGAGAAAACAAGAGCATGATCTTGATCTGAACACCAAGATGCCTAAATGCATGGCAAATGCCTCCTTTTATAGGCCAAAATTGGGAACTATTAATTTGATGACTAATTGATAATTAGGTAGTCAACTCTTGACTTGGTGACAATCCTTATCTTCTCTTGTCTTTCAAAAACGTCATTGATAACATCAAAATAGGAGTCACTTGAAAACATGAAAGTTGTAGGAAATTATCTTAGCTTTCTTGTGTAAACAATTAAGCTCATTTTAACTTCTAGAACTTTAGATATAGCCAAAATACTGAACAGTGCTCGGGCTGGAGGACAGATTCGATTTTTTGTTGTTGCAACAATTTGAACTTGAAAATGGCCTTTTTAGATCTTGGATTCCATATGAAAGTTGTAGACCTATGTCTTACCTTTCCATTCATATAAAGTAGACCTAAATCTGAGATCTATAGCTTCAGATATAACCCAATTACCAAACAGTGTTCCGGTTTGGATTGCATTAACATCTCTTTTTTAAGTTTAACCATCTCTTTATCTTTTCAATTTTAGTTCTTAAATTCATCAATCAATCCTTTCATTTATGTGATAGGCCATCATTTAAAATGAACATTTATCACAAATTAAAGGTATATTATACTATTAGATATATTATTATAAAACATGTTTTAGTTAAGGAGTTATTGATACTTCAAGTGCAAAATGATGATATAAAACCTGATAAAAATGCACTTTTAAGTATCAATCACACCCCTAACTAGCTTATTACTAGTCTCTAGTAATCAAACGTTAACATAGAAAAACAATTTGTAAATTCCACAAAACAAGGTATTCATCATTTACTTCCATTAATCTATCCAGATAAACAAACTCTCGTCAAATTTATATACCTGCTCAATACCTCTTAACAAGATATTCACAAACCTTTCTTTTGTGCTTAATGTATCAACATATAATTATGAGGCTTTTCTTGGAAGAAACAAAATTTTTGTTCTAATGTTTAATGTTAACTTTCTTGGGTTGAGATTATTATTTTTGTCCTTTTTTCTTCTTCTTTGTTTTTTTTAAATATATATACATATAATTTAAAAACACCATGCATCTTTAACCCATGTAATGAGCTTTCAGCTAATGACTCTCAAATTAGTTGGTCTTAGGGCATTAGGTGTCAAGACACCCCTACAAGTTTAGTAACTTGAGTCGCAAATACTAATATATAGATAGTGCAATGTTTGATTCCTTTAAGCTTTTCTCCTCAACTCATGTAATAAGCATTGGGTCAATAACTCCCAAGTCAGTTGATTTTGGGGTATTAAGTGTTAAAACACATTTCAGACTTAATTGCTTAGGTTAGGGAGGCTACGAAACCAAACGTATTTACATTTTTATTATTATTATTATTTTCTTTTTCTTCTTCTTTTTTTAATTATGTACTATCTCTTTTTTCTTAGTTGTTACCTTTAACAAAAGAACATAAATAATGTAATAAATCCAATATGCAACCCATAATCATTTGTTAAAGTGTGTGTGTGTGTGTGTAAATTAAGGTTTAAGAATACGTGTTAAATAAGTATATGAGCAGAATTAAGTGATAACAATGCAAGAGTTTATAAATCTGAATATTTCAAGAAGTATTATGATAGACTTTGTTACGAATGATTACTAAGATGTGTCTCAAGAGTCATAAAAAGTTCTCCTTACTCTGCCATCATAGTAACAACAATTTTGCACATGCTTTATGAAATAGAAAACATAGTTTTTTTTTTAGCTACTACCCTCCCCCCCCAACTAAAATGAGACATTGTCCTCAATGTTTAAAGGTAGAAAGAGTATAGAAGATATCACTTGAAATAACGAACACTGACAAACCTGAAACACACTGAAACAAATATAAAAAACAACAAAACACAATAATAAAACCAAAGGATATAAAGATTCGCAAATGAAGGCTCAAATCCAATATAAGCTTTTTACAGCTTTTCTTAGTTGACCAATTTATACGACTCATGGAAGGATCAATTACAAGAATGAAATATTATAGTTGGTCAATCAATTGTTCAGTAGTGGCAATAGAGATTATGATTTGTCATGTAGAAGATGTTAGAAATTCCTATTGCACAGCATGATCAAGAAAAGACAACAACTTATCATAATAACCATTAACATTTAACAAACCTATGGGTTTATGGTGAATGTGCAGTTGGGCTTAAATGGAAATATGAAAGATCTCTTCCAATGTACCTAGACCACCTGGTAAGGCAATGAAGGCATTAACATGGTTAAACATTGTATTCATTCGAGCAGACATTGTGGAGACCTGTAGTTCCTTTCCAATTGTTTTTCCAATGATATCCCTTTGTGCTAAAACTTCGAGGACGACCTCCAAAACTTGACTACCTTCTAAAAATACAGTTATTGATATACCTCTCATTAACCCAAAACTGCCTTCCTCATACACTAAATGAATCTTCTCTCAGCTAGCACTTGACCAAGATGATTTGTTGATTCTAAAAACTCTTTTTCTTTTTCAGGACTAGATCCACCGAAAATACAAATATTTCTTATATGATGACTTGAGGAACTTGACATTTCTACACACTTTGGTATTTGTTGAATGTATAGGTTGAGTAGAAATGAAAGGAAGAAAGAGAGGATTTTATAGATGAGAAATTAAAAAGGCAACCATACCACCTATATGTAGGC
Source organism: Populus ilicifolia (assembly GCA_015708895.1). Taxonomy (NCBI): domain Eukaryota; kingdom Viridiplantae; phylum Streptophyta; class Magnoliopsida; order Malpighiales; family Salicaceae; genus Populus; species Populus ilicifolia. Next base: position 12,508 of record SRLM01002326.1, on the reverse strand, counting down.
CAACTAGAGTCTCAAACACTATCTCTTTCTCTCTCTCTATTTATTTATTTATTTACTTTTGAAAAAGCATGTGTATGTACAGGTAGTTGTGATTATGACTCATATCTTCCCTGGGTTTTACATCCAAGAACGGCTTAAACGCCCTTTATGGGTCGGGGATAGGCTTACCATCCAGTTTTTTTAAAACTGGCAAACAGGGTCTTTTTTAGTTAGATTCCCAAGACTAATTCGATCATGTTCTTTATGAAATAGTGGTCATAAATCATGAATTGCACGATACACATCTCCACTAGGATGCGTCTCAAGAGTCAATAGAAGGTTATCTAAAGACTCCTTACTCAGGCCATCCTTAATGAATTGTATTTTATCTTCACGATTTATAGATACCATTCCTAAAGAACGACATTGTGCATTACAAGTCCATCTAGCACATCGATGATTGACTTTCAGTCGTTTTGCATAATGTTTCTTTGCAAAAGTGCTTTTACTTGTTCCAGACATGTATGAAATGAAGGAGTTAGATGACTCACCTGATAATCGGACCTTCAATCAACCAACAAATATCTTCAGGAATTTCATGATTCATTAACAATCTCAATCTTGCATATCTAGCATAGTAAATTTTTATAATCGCATTATGAGGCAGAGCGGGAAAATACTTTTTCAATTTTCTAAGATTAATGTCCATTTTCAAATGAGAATTGAAAGAGAGATTTAAAGAATTGCACAAATATATACACAGATATCAGTTAGTATAGGAAACTGAAATAACTGACTTAAGTCACGGAGTACCATTATCCGTCATGTGACCGGGTGAGAGAAACTAGCAAAAATCACTCAAAAAGAAACCCAAAAAAAATGAGAAAAACAAAATAATTAACCTTTATCTACAAGATCATTCAAATCATTTGATTCATTTTCACTAGAAAAATTATCAAAGTAAGCTTTCAAACGATGTCCATTTTCCTTAAAAACATTATCATTCTTTAAATTCTCAAAATCACAAGTGCCATAAGGATTGTTCCATCTTGATCTTAACTCTCTAGGGAATGCATAAAGTTGAGAATTATAAAATAAAACGTTTTGACCAGTATCAACTTTTTGATAATTTTCATAAGTTTTGCAGGATGCATGCGTGTCCTTGAATATGGTGGGCCAATAAAATCCATTTTGAAAGATTTTTGCAGCTATCTTTTTTGACAAGAAATAACTTTGACATGCATCAGAATGACAAAGTTTAATGACACTACTTACCTTATTGTCAGGAATGAATCTTTGAAATATTTGATCAGGACGATATGTGAATAAGTTAGGGTCATCATAACAAAAGTTCTTCACTTTGTTCAAAAACTTTTCTGTCCTAGGTACTCTAATCAACTAGCAAATCTTCCAAAGCAAGAAAATTAATATTTTTATCACACCAAGGCATTGGATTAAGAGAAAGTAAGGATTCCTTAGGAAAGTAATCATCAATTGGTGTGATGTTAGATGTCGAATTTGTTGTCACTTTTGACAAAAGATCTGCATCAACATTTTCAGTGCGTTTTTCATTCGTGATTTTTTTCCTCAGAATAAATCATTTGCAAATCTTCAGACTCATCCAACTCATTTTTACTGAAAGTAGATTCAAGTTGATCATAAACTAATTCATCAATATGATCTACTTCTTGTAAATCATTATCATCTCCAGGTTGCTTGCAAATGTTGAAAATATTCATCTCCAATGTCATGTTTCCAAATGATAGCTTCATCAGTCCATTCTTACAATTAATCAATGTGTTAGAAGTTGCAAGAAATGGACGTCTTAGAATAACAAGAAATGAATTACATGCTTCAACAGGGTATGCGTCTAAGACAACAAAATCCACAGGATAAATGAATTTATCGACTTGTAGTAACACATCTTCAATTATTCCTCTAGGCACTTTTACAGATCTATCAACAAGTAAAAGAGATATATAAGTTAGTTTTAACTTAACTAGATTGAGACTTTGAAAAACTGAATATGGAAGTAAATTTACACTAGCACCAATATCAAGTAAGGCTCTTTCAATTTTATGTTCTCCAATAAAACAAGAAATTATAGGACAACCAGGGTCTTTATATTTCAAAACATTATTATTCTGAAGAATAACACTTACTTTTTCACATTCCCTCTTCACAGTGCATAGCTCTTTCAAAAATTTAGCATAGGAAGAAACTTGTTTAATAGCATCTAATAAAGGTATATTGATTCTTACCTGTTTAAAAGTTTTAAAAATTTCAGAGTTGTGATTGACTTTCCTTTGTTTGGTCATGGCTTGAGGAAATAAAACTGCTAGTGGAGAATCAATCTTTTCTTTGTAATTATTAGATTCAACCCCTTCCTTACCCTTAGAGATTGACTCATCATCTTTCTTATAAGGTTCAAGAGAGGGTTTTTCAATAAGCTTACCATTGCGAAGAGTAATGACTGATTTGACTTGATCCATGTGTTGGCTTCTAGAACTACTTTCATTGGCATTGTATTGCCCCTTGGGATTTTGTTGTGGTTGAGATGAAAACTTACCTTTTTCTTGGAAACTGAGAGCACATGTTAATTTTGCAAGAGTATCTTTAAAATCTGTCATGTTTTGAGCAAGTTGAGTATTGATTGTCTCTTACTTTTCAATAAATGCACACAATGTTTCCTCAAGATTTTTTCTAGAAGGTGGAGCATAAGGAGATGCATATCCATGAGAATTTTAAAAATTATGGTGTGCTTGAAACAGTGGTTATAAAGTTTGTGCATTGTTGTTCCTACTCTTCCAACTAAAATTTGGATGATTTCTCCAACTGGGGTTGTATGTTTGTGAGTATGGGTTGTGGTTGGCCCTTTAGAAACTGTTTAAAGCATGTGCTTGTTCATGGAGACATTCCTTAAAAGAAGGCAAGGTTGAACAGTTATTGGTTGAGTGTTCATTTGTTTCACATATCTGACACGCAATGTTTTCAATAGATCTTCCCTAAAGTTGTACATACCTCCACTAGATGTATGAGGTTGAGTTTTACTCGATGCCTCATAAGTACTCGCGGTGTCCCGATTTTGAGCATTTTCAGCTAACAAGTCTAAGTACTCTATTGCTTCATCAGGGTCTTTATCTTCAAAAGTTCCATTGCACATCAATTCAACCATTTACCTATCTTTAGGTGTTAACCCTTCATAAAAATGTGAAACCAATCTCCATGTTTCAAAACCATGATGAGGGTAAGTACTAAGCAAGTCTCGATACCTATCCTAACATTGGTAAAATGTTTCTCCTGGTTTTTGAGTGAAAGTGGTGATTTGTTTTTTGAAAGTGGTTGTTTTATGAGATAGGAAAAACTTCTTTAAAAATTGTTGTTGCATTTCATCCCAAGCACGAATGTATCATAGTCTCAAATTTTGTAGCCATATTTTAGCTTTATCTTTTAATGAAAAAGGAAAAAGCTTTAATCTGATAGTGTTCATGTTACAATTTAAATTATTATATGTGTTGCAGACCTTTTCAAATTTTCTTAAATGCAAGTATGGATTTTCTAAATCTAAGCCATGAAAAGAAGGTAAAAGTTGAATAATGTCTGGTTTAAAATTAAAATAAGATGCATTGGGAGGAAAAACTATGCATGATGGTGCACTTATTCTTATGGGATTCATATGGTCTCCAAGTGGTCTAGTGCGGTTATTCTCATCATTTTCATTATGAAGTGATTGATTATCTTTTTCGGTCATATTTTCTGAAAATGATGAGGATACCCTACAAAGTCTACCACTTGATGTACATGACCATACTCTCATACACGTGTAGGAATAGAATAAAAGGAAAAAAAACAAAAGAAGAAGAAACAAGAGAAACGAAATAAAACTATATACAAGAAAAGTAAAAAGTGAAAATAAAATAAATATTATAATTTATACAAAACTTACCTCCCCGGCAACGGTGCCAAAAACTTGACATGACTAAAAGAATAATGTCTTCTCCCACGTGTAGGAGTGTTGAAGTAATAAATAATCCAGCAAGACCGAGCTCAAACCACAAGGAGGTTAATTGTACAAATTATAAACAACAATTATAAATCACAACAATAATAGTAGCAATAATAATACTAATACTACTACTACTACTACTACTACTACTACTACTACTAGTAGTAGTAGTAGTAAGAACAACAATAATAATAGCAATAATAATAATAACAATAATAATAACAACAACAACAATAATAATAATAATAATAACAATAATAAAGAAGAAGAAGAAAAATTGACGAGAACTTTAAGATGAAAAATTAAAGTAAGGACTAAACAACGATAAGAAATAATGTCAAGGTTAGAGGATCCACTAATGGTATGTCAAACAAGTATAGTATAAACTCTTATTATTCAATTGGAAACCACACACAAAGGAGGTTCCAATCAGATTATAGATTGTTAACATGATTACATTAGTCATCTTATTCAATTAATGCTAATACTTGTAAATTTCATCAAGCATTCATGATTATAACTTATGTTAATAATAAATCAAGTTCCTTTCATAGCTCAGGTGTCGGTTATACCGTATAGTATGGGCTATGAAAGTGCCAAGCATTTGTTGTACCAATTGTTATATAACATAAATCAAGATTAGTCATTTAACAAGTAAAGTATTAAAGAGTGAACAAGATAATAAATATAAAACATGTTAGTATCAAACATTAAAGTCCACAGTAAGTTTATACTATACTTATTCTTACACCATTAGTGTAACCTTTTCACCTTGACATAATAAACTTAGCTAGACATAATGAAAGAAAGAAAAATAGATAAGCAAAATAAGAACATAAATAAGATAAGAGTTACCAAAGCAAAATAAAGGAATTGAAAGGCATAAACTTGATATTAATGAAAGCAAAGCATAAACATTACAAAAAATACAAATAGAGAAAACAAGAGCATGATCTTGATCTGAACACCAAGATGCCTAAATGCATGGCAAATGCCTCCTTTTATAGGCCAAAATTAGAAATTATTAATTTGATGACTAATTGATGAGTAGGTGGCCAACTCTTGACTTGATGACAATCATTATCTTCTCTTATCTTCCAAAAACATCATTGATAACATCAAAATAGGAGTCACTTGAAAACATGAAAGTTGTAGGAAATTATCTTAGCTTTCTTGTGTAAACAATTAAGCTCATTTTGACTTGTAGAACTTTAGATATAGCCAAAATACTGAACAGTGCTTGGGCTGGAGGACAGATTCGGGCTTCTTTGTTGTTGCAACAATTTGAACTTGAAAATGGCCTTTTTAGATCTTGGATTCCATATGAAAGTTGTAGGCCTATGTCTTACCTTTCCATTCATATAAAGTAGACCTAAATCTGAGATCTATAGCTTCAGATATAACCCAATTATCGAACAGTGTTCTGGTTTGGATTGCATTAACATCTCTTTTTTAAGTTTAACCATCTCTTTATCTTTTCAATTTTAGTTCTTAAATTCATCAATCAATCCTTTTATTTATGTGATAGGGCTACATTTAAAATAAACATTTACCATAAATTAAAGGCATCTTATATTATTAGACATATTATTATAAAACATGCTTTAGTTAAGGAGTTATTAATACTTCAAGTGCAAAATGATGATATAAAACCTTGATAAAAATACACTTTTAAGTATCAATCAGGTGGTTATATCTTGACTTAATGATAATGCTTATTGTCTTTTTTGAATGAAACATCATTGCTAACATTAGAATTTGAACAAACTTCATTCATGAAAATTCTAGGGAATTATCTCAACTTTCCAACAAAAAAAAATTAAGGTCATTTAAACTTCTAGAACTCAAGATATGGGTTGAACATTAAACATCATCTAGGTTATAGGACAAATTTGTACTTCTCTATTATTGCTAAGATTTGCACGTCTAAATAGTAGAATTGAGTTTGCATTCCTCATGAATGTTTCAGGCTGATGTCTTAGCTTTCTAGCCATATAAACCAAATTGAAATCTAAGATCTACAACTCCAGATGTGACCCAATGACTAAATAATATTCCAGTTTGGACTGTGAAACAACCAGAAGGTTGATATCTTCTTCCAAGTGCAGGAATGTCGAAGTAATAAATAACCCGACAATACTAGGATCAAACTATAGGGAGTTTAATTGTATAAATTATAAACAACAATAACAACAACAACAATAATAAAAAAAGAAGTTGATGAGAACTTTGAGATGGAAGATTAACATAAGGATTAAACAATGATAACAACAAATGTCAAGGTTAAAGAATCCACTAATGGTATGTCAAATAAGTACAACATAACTCTTATTATTCAATTAAAAACCACACACAAAGGAGAATCCAATCAGATTATAAATTATTAACATAATTACATCAGTTATTTTATTCGATTAATGCTAATACTTGTAAATGTTGTCAAACATTCATGATTAAACTTATGTTTATAACAAATCAAGTTCCTTTCACAGCATAGGTGTCGGTTATACCATATAGTTGTGCTATAAAAGTGTCAAGCATTTGTTACACCAAGTGTTACAATTAAATCTAGATTAGTTATTTAACAAGTAAAGTATTAAAGAGTGAACAAGATAATAAATATAAAATATGTTAGTATCAAACATTAAGATCCATATTGAGTTTATATTATACTTATTCTTACATCATTAGTATAACCTTTTCACCTTGATATAATAAATTTAGTTGAACATAATGAAAGAAAGAAACATAAATAAATAAAATCAAAGCATAAATAACATAAAAGTTAACTAAGTAAAGAATGAAATGAAAGGTATAAACTTGATATTAATGAAAGCAAAACATAAGTAATACAAATAGAGAAAGTAAGAGTATGATTTGATATGCAAACCAAGATACCTAAATGCATAACAAATGACTCCTTTTATAAGCTAAAATTAGAAACTATTGATTTGATGAATGGGTGGCCAACTTTTGACTTGGTGATAATCTTTATCTTTTTTTATCTACTCAAAATGTCCTTGATAACGTCAGAATTGGAATCACTTGAAAACATGAAAGCTCTTGGAAATCGTCTGAGCTTTTCAATAAAAAAAATGAAGGTATTTAGACTTCTAAAACTCCAGATATGGATCAAACAATGAATAGTATTCGAGCTGCAGAATAGATTTGAACTTTAACACGACGAAAAGATTAATGCTTTCTCTCAAGTGCAGGAGTGTCGAAGTAATAAATAACCCAATACGACTGGAGTCAAACCACAGGGAGATTAATTGTATAAATTATAAACAAGAATTATAAACAACAACAGTAACAACAACAACAACAACAACAATAATAACAAAGTAAAAGATGGAGAAGAAGAAGAAGATGACGGGAACTTTCAGATGTAATATTAATGTAAGGATTGAACAATGATAATAACAAATGTTAAGGTTAGAGGTGCCACTAATAGTATGACAAATAAGTATAGTATAAACTCTTATTATGCAATTGGAAACCACACATAAAGGATGTTCCAATCAGATTATAGATTGTTAACATGATGACATTAGTCATCTTATTCGATTAACGCTAATACTTGTAAATCTCGTCAAACATTCATGATTATAACTTATATTAACAACAAATCAAGTTCTTTTCATAGCTTAGGTATCGGCTATACCATACAGTATGGGCTATGAAAGTGCCAAGCATTTGTTGTACCAAGTGTTATATAACATAAATTAAGATTAAGCATAAACTAGCAAACTTGGCTTGTAGGTCATGATCTTCCCTAAAGTTATACATTCCTCCACTAGATGTATGAGGTTGAGTTTTACTTGGTGCCTTAAAAGTACCCGCAGTGTCCCAATTTTGAGTATTTTTAGTTAACAAGTCTAAGTACTCCATTACTTCATCAGGGTTTTTATCTTCAAAAGTTTCATTTCACATCAACTCAACCATTTGCCTATCTCTAGTTGTTAACCCTTCATAAAAATGTGAAACCAATCTCCATGTTTCAAAATTATGATGAGGGTAAGTATTAAGTAAGTTTTGATACCTATCCCAATATTGGTAAAATGTTTCTCCTGGTTTTTAAGTGAAAGTGGTGATTTGTCTTTTGAAAGAGTTTGTTCCGTGATATGAAAAAAACTTCTTTGAAAATTGTTGTTACATTTCATCCTAAGCACGAATGGATCCTGGTCTCAAATTTTATAGCTATGTTTTAGCTTTATCTTCTAATGAAAAAGGAAAATGCTTTAATCTGATGGTGTTCATACTATAATTTGAATCATTATATGTGTTGCAAACCTCCTCAAATTCCCTTAAATGCAAGTATGGATTCTCTAAATCTAAGCCATGAAAAGAAGGTAAAAGTTGAATAATGCCCGACTTAAAATTAAAATAAGGTGCATCAGGAGGAAAAACTATGCATGATGGTCCACTTGTTCTTATGGGATTCATGTGGTCTCTAAGTGTTCTAACACGGTTATTCTCATTATTCTAATTATGAAGTGATTAATTATCTTCTTCGATTATATTTTCTTAAAATGATGCGAATACCCTACAAAATCTACCACTTAATGTACGTAACCATACTCTCATACACATATAGGAATAGAATAAAAGAAAAAGAAAAACAAAAGAAGAAGAAATGACACGACAAAAAGATTGATGTCTTCTCCCAAGTACAGGAGTGTCGAAGTAATAAATAATCCGGCAAGACCAGCGTCGAACCAAAGAGAGGTTATTGTATAAATTATAAATAACAATAATAAAACAACAACAATAATAACAATAACAACAATAACAACAACAGTAGTAGTAGTAGTAGTAGTAGTAGTACTAACAATTATAATAATAATACTAACAATAGTAGTAGTAATAATACTAATACTAATAATAACAATAATAACAATAATAAAGAAGAAAAAGATGAGAACTTTGAGATGAAATATTAAAGTAAGGATTAAACAATAATAATAACAAATGTCAAGGTTAGAGGTTCCACTAATAGTATGTCAAACAAGTATAGTATGAACTCTTGTTGTTCAATTGGAATCCACACATAAAGGAGGTTCCAATCATATTATAGATTGTTAACATGATTACATTAGTCATCTTATTCAATTAATGCTAATACTTGTAAATTTCGTCAAGCATTCATGATTATAACTTATGTTAACAACAAATCAAGTTCCTTTCATAGCTTAGGTGTCGGTTATACCATACATTATGAGCTATGAAAGTGCCAAGCATTTGTTGTACCAATTGTTATACAACATAAATCAAGATCAATCATTTAACAAGCAAAGTATTAAAGAGTGAACAAGATAACAAATATAAAACATGTTAGTATTAAATATTAAAGTCCATATTAAGTTTATACCATACTTACTCTTACACCATTGATGTAACCTTTTCACCTTGATATAATTAACTTAGCTAGACATAATGAAAGAAAGAAAAATGGATAAACAAAATAAGAACATGAATAAGATAAGAGTTAACAAAGCAAAGGAAAGGAAATGAAAGGCATAAACTTGATATTAATGAAA
>SRLM01002318.1:31484-42039 GCA_015708895.1 Populus ilicifolia | reverse complement strand
TAAAACCATGATAAAAATGCACTTTTGAGTACTAATCAGTTAGTATAACCTTTTCACCTTGACATAATAAACTTAAATAAACATAATGAAGGAAAGAAAAATAAATAAAGAAAAAAAAACATAAAAAAGGTAAAAGTTAACTAAGTAAAGGAAATGAAATAAAAGGCATGAACAAGATATTAATGAAAGCAAAACTTAAACATTATAAAAATACAAACAGAGAAAGCAAGAACATGATCTTAATCTAGAGAACAAGATGCCTAAATATATGGCAAATGCCTTTTTTTATAGGCTAAAATTGAGAACTATTAATTTGATGACTAATTGACAAGTGGGTGGCCAACTCTTGACTTAATAATAATCCTTATCTTCTCTTATCTGCCCAAAACATCATTGATAACGTTAGAATTAGAACCACTTAAAAACATGAAAGCTGTAGGAAATTGTCTGAACTTTCCAAGAAAAAAAGTGGAGGTCATTGAGCTTCTAAAACTTTAAATATGGGCTAAAACTGAACAGTGCTCGAGCTATAAAACAGATTCAAACTTCTTTATTGTTGCTACAATTTGGACTTGAAAATGACCTTTTTAAATCATAGGCTCCTATAAAAGTTATAGGCTTATGTCTTACCTTTCCATCCATATAAAGTAGACCTAAATTTAAGATGTACAACTTCAGATATGACCTAATTACTGAACCAACATCTCTTTTCTAAGTTCGGCCATCTCTTTATCCTTTCAATTTTAGTTCTTAAACTCAACAATCAATCTTTTGATTTATGTGACAAGCTTGCATTTGAAATGAACATTTACCATAAATTAAATGTATGTTATATTGTTAGATATGTTATTGTAAAACATGGTTTAGTTAAGAAGTTATTGATACTTCAAGTGCAAAATGATGATATAAAACCTTGATAAAAATGCACTTTTAAGTACTAATCACAACCCTTACTAGTGACTAGTAATCAAGCCGTTAAAATAGAAAAATAATTTGCAAATTCCACAAAGTAAGGTATTTATCATTCAATTTCCATTAAGCTATCTGGATAAATGAACTCTTATTAAATTTAAATATATGCTCAATACCTGTTAAACAAGATATTAATAAACCTTTTTTTGTGCTCAATATATCAACACATAGTTATAGGGCTTTTCTTGAAAAAAAATAAAAATTTTATTGTAATGTTTAAATTTAACTTTCTTGGGTTGGGATTATTATTATTATTTCTTATTTTTTAAATACACACACACGCACACACACACACACACATATATAACTTAAAACACCATGCATCCTTAAGCCATGTAACAAACTTTCAACTAATAACTCCTAGATCAGTTGGTTTCAGGGTATTAAGTATTGAGACACCCCTATGAGTTTAGTAACTTGTGTTGTAGATACTGATACGCCAATAGTGTAATGTTTGATTTTCTTAAACTTTTCTCCTCAACCTATGTAACAAACGTTAGGTCAATAGCTCCCAAGTCAGTTGACTTTAGGGTATTAGATATTTAAATACCCTTTCAAGCTTAATTGCTTAGGTTAGGGAGGTTACGAAACCAAACTTATCTATATTTTTATTATCATCCTTTTTTTGCTCTTTTTTTTGTTTTTTTTTCAATTTATATGTTCTTCCTTTCCCTTAGTTGTTACCTTTCACAAACGAACATAAATAATGTAATAATCTAGTGTGCAACCTATAATTATATGTTAAAGTGTGTGTGTGAAAATTAAGGTTTAAAAATACATGTTGATTAAGTATATGAGTAGAATTAAGTGATAACAATGTGAGAGTTTGTAAACCTAAATATTTCAAGAAGTATTTTGATAGACCTTGTTGTGAATATTACAAATAACCATTGATAAATATTAACCAAGATTCATCTCAAAAGTCAATAAAATTCCTCCTTACTCTGTTATCTTAGTAACAATAATTTGCAAATGGTTTATAAAAAAGAAAGCACAATAAGTTTTTTTTTTAATATTAACTACTACCCTTTCATCTCAACCAAAATTAGACATTGTCCTCAATGTTCTAATATACAAAGATAGAGTATAGAAGACATCACTTGAAACAACAACTATTGACAAACCACAAACACACTTAAACAAATATAAGAAACAATAAAACAAAAATATTATGCTCTATTAATAAAATTAAAAGACTAAAAAATTTTACAAACTAAGACTAAAATTATAGTTGTGACTGTGGCTCACATCTTCCCTTGGTTTTACGTTCAAGAACGACTTAAATGCCCTCTATGAGTCGGGGATAGACTTTCTATCCAATATCTTAAAAACCAGCAAACAAGGTCTTCTTTAGTCAAATTTCCAAGACTATGTCGAGCATGTTCTTTATGGAATAGTGGTCATAAATCATGAATTGCACAATGCATATCTCTACTAGGATGCGTCTCAAGAGTCAATAAAAGATTAACTAAAGACCTCTTACTCAGGCCATCCTTAATGAATAATATTTTATCTTCATGGATTACAGATACCATTCCTAAAGAATGACATTATGTATTGCAAGTCCATCTAGCACTTCGATGACAGACTTTTAGTCGTTTTGCACGACGTTTCTTTGCAAAGGTGCTTTTACCTGTTCCAAGCATGTGTGAAATGAAAGAATTGTAAGACTCACCTGATAATCAGACCTTTGCTTTGATTAGCCATCGAATCTCTTTAGGAATTCCATGGTTTATTAACAACTTCAATCTTGCACACCTAGCTTGGTAAATTTTTGTATTCGCATTTTGAGGCCAAGCAGAAAAATACTTTTTTTAATTTTTCATGAGAAGTGGAAAAGAGATGCAAAGAGAAGAGAATAAACAAGAAATTGAACAAATATATACACAGATATCAATTATCATGGGAAACTGAAAGAACCAACTTAAGAGTCACGGAGTACTGTTAACCGCCATTTAACTAGGGTGAGAGAGACTAGCAAACCAAGAGTCACAAATAAAAAAACACAAAAACAATGTGAGAAAAAAATAATAATCAACCTTTATCTATATGATCATTCAAACTAATGGATTCATTTTCACTAGAGAGATGATCAAATTAAGCTTTCAAACGATGTCCATTTACCTTAAAAACATTATCATTCTTTGGATTCTCAATATCAAAGGCCTTATAAGGATACACATGTTTCTCAATAAATGGACTCCTCCATCTTGATCTTAGCTCTCTAGAGAATAAATGGAGTCGAGAATTATAGAAAAAAACTTTTTTACTAGTATCAACTACTTGACAATTTTCACAAGTTTTGTAGAATGCATGCGTGTCCTTGAACATGATGGGCCAATAAAATTCATTTTGAAAGATTTTTGTAGTTGTCTTTTTTTACAAGAAATAACTCTCACATGCTTCTGAATGATAAAGTTTAATAACACTACTTACCTCATTGTTGGGAATGAATCTTTGAAATATTTGATGAGGACAATATTTGAATAAGTTAGGGTCATCCCAACAAAAGTTCTTCACTTTATTCAAAAACTTTCCTTTGTCTTAGATACTCCAATAAGGTGGTAAATCTCTTGAAGCAAGAAAATTAATATTTTTATCAGACCAAGGCATTGGATTAAGAGAAAGTAAGGATTCGTTAGGAAAGTAATCATCGATTCGTATGATATCGGATGTCGAATTTGTTGTCACTTTTGACAAAAGATTTGCATCAACATTTTTGATGTGTTTTTCATCTATGATTTCTTTGTAAGAATAAATTATTTTCAAATTTTTAGATTTATCCAACTTATTTTTACTTAAAGTAGAATCAAGTTGATCATAAACTAATTCTTCAATATGATCTACTTCTTGTAAATCATTATCATCTCCAAGTTGCTTACAAATGTTGAAAATATTCATCTCCAATGTCATGTTTTCAAATGATAGTTTTATCAGTCCATTCATACAATTAATCAACATGTTAGAAGTTGCAAGAAATGGACGTCCTAAAATAATAGGAAATGAATTACATGTTTCAATAGGTTGTGTGTTCAAGATAATAAAATTCAGAGGATAAATGAATTTATCGACTTGTACTAACACATCTTCAACTATTTCTCTAGACACTTTTACAAATCCACTAGCAAGTGAAAGAGTTACAGAAATTGATTTTAACTCACTTAGATTGAGACTTTAAAAAACTGAATATGGAAGTAAATTCACACTAGCTCTTTTACTTGCTGGTGGATCAAGTAAGGCTCTTTTAATTTTATGTTCTACAATAAAGCAAAGAATTGTAAGACAACCAAGATCTTTATATTTCAAAGTATTAATTTTTTAACGAATGACACTTACTTGTTTGGTTGAAAAGGCTTTCTTTATCATATTTAGTTTTCTCTTTATAGTGTATGATTAGTACTCAAAAGTGCATTTTTATCATGGTTTTATATCATCATTTTGCACTTGAAGTATCAACAACTCCTTAACTAAAGTAAGTTTTATAATAATCTATCTAATAATATAAAATACCTTTAATTTATGGTAAATGTCCATTTTTAATGCAGGCCTATCACATAAATAAAAGGATTGATTGATGACTTTAAGAACTTCAATTGCAAAGGCAAAGAGATGATCAAACTTAGAAAAGAGATGCGGTGTAATCTAAATTGGAACACTGTTCGGTAATTAGGTCATATCTGGAGCTATAGATCTCAGATTTAGGTCTACTTTATATGGATGGAAAGGTAAGACATAGGCCTACCTTTCATTTGACCCAAGATCTAAAAAGGTCATTTTCAAGTTCAAATTGTTGCAACAACAAAGAAGCCCAAATCTGTCCTCCAGCCCGAGCACTGTTCAGTATTTTGGCCATATCTGGAGTTCTAGAAGTTGAAATGAGCTGAATGTTTTACACAAGAAAGCTGAGACAATTTCCTAGAACTTTTATGTTTTCAAGTGGCTCCAATTTTGACGTCATTAATGACCATCTACTCATCAATTAGTCATCAAATCAATAGCTCTTAATTTTGGCCTATAAAAGGAGGCATTTGCCATGCATTTAGGCATCTTGGTGTACAAAATAAGATCATGCTCTTGTTTTCTCTCTTTGTATTTTTTATGCTTTGTTTTTATTAATATCAAGTTTATGCCTTTCATTTCCTTTCCTTTGCTTTGTTAACTCTTATCTTATTTATGTTCTTATTTTGTTTATCTATTTTTCTTTCTTTCATTATGTCTAGCTAAGTTAATTATGTCAAGGTGAAAAGGTTACACTAATGGTGTAAGAATAAGTATGGTATAAACTTAATATGGACTTTAATGTTTGATACTAACATGTTTTATATTTGTTATCTTGTTCACTCTTTAATACTTTGCTTGTTAAATGACTAATCTTGATTTATGTTGTATAACAATTGGTACAACAAATGCTTGGCACTTTCATAGCTCATAATGTATAGTATAACCGACACCTGAGCTATGAAAGGAACTTGATTTGTTGTTAACATAAGTTATAATCATGAATGCTTGAGGAAATTTACAAGTATTAACATTAATTGAATAAGATGACTAATGTAATCATGTTAACAATTTATAATCTGATTGGAACCTCCTTTATGTGTGGTTTCCAATTGAATAATAAGAGTTTATACTATACTTGTTTGACATACCATTAGTGGAACCTCTAACCTTGACATTTGTTATTATCATTGTTAATCCTTACTTTAATATTTCATCTCAAAGTTCTCATCTTCTTCTTCTTCTTCTTCTTCTTTATTATTGTTGTTGTTGTTGTTGTTGTTTATTAGTATTATTATTATTGCTATTATTGTTGTTGTTGTTGTTATTGTTATAATTGTTGTTGTTGTTATTGTATTATTGTTATTTATAATTTGTACAATAACCTCCCTGTGGTTCGACCCCGGTTTTGCCGGTTTATTTATTACTTCGACACTCCTGCACTTGGGAAAAGACATCAATCTTTTCATCGTGTCAGTGCACAAGGTTTTCAAAAATTTAGCATAGGAAGGAACCTGTTTAATAACATCTAGCAAAGGTATATTTGATCCTTACCTGTTTGAAAGTTTCAAAGATTTCAGAGTTGTGATTGACTTTCCTTTGTTTGGTTAAAACATGAGGAAATAAAAGTGCTGGTAGGAAATTAGTCATTTCTTTATAATTTTCATATTTAGCCCCTTTTTTACCCTTAGAAATTGACTCATCATCTTTCTCACAAGGTTCAAGAGTGAGTTTTTCAATAACCTTAGCACTACGAAGAGTAGTGACTAATATGACTTACCCCTTGGGATTTTATTGTTGTTGAGATGGTAACTTACCTTTTTTTTGGAAATTGAGAGCAGATATGAATTTTGCAAGAGTATCTTTAAATCTGTCATGTTTTGAGAAAGTTGAGTGTTGATTGTCTCTTTCTTTTCAATAAATAAATGCAATGTTTCCTCAAGATTTCTTCTAGGAGGTATAGCATAATGAAGTGCATATCTATAAGAATTTTAGAAATCATGGTATGCTTGAAATGGTGGTTGTGAAGTTTGTGCACACTCTTTCAAATGAAATTTGGGTGATTTCTCCAACCAAGGTTGTGTGTCTGCAAATGTGGGTTATGGCTACATCTTTGGAAGTTGTTTAAAGCATGAACTTGTTTATGGAAACATTCCTTAAAAATAAAGCAAAGTTGGATAGTTACATAGATTTAATATATAATGTCTTCAACAGATTTTAATTGACTACTCTTTTTCAATTCTAATGCCTCGACTTTTCTAGCTAAAGATGCAAACTTGGATTGGAGGTCATGATCTTCCCTAAAGTTGTACATACCTTCATTAGATGTATGAGGTTGGATTTTACTTAAAATCTCATACATACCTAGTGTCCTAATTTTGAGCATTTTCAGCTAACAAGTCTAGGTACTCCATTACTTCATTAGGATCTTTATCTTCAAAGGTTTCATTGCACATCAATTCATATATTTGTCTATCTTTAGGAGTTAAGCCTTCATAAAAATATGAAACCAATCTTCATATTTCAAAACCATGATGAGGGCAAGCATTAAGCAAGTTTCGATACCTACCTAGTATTGATAAAATGTTTCTCCTGGTTTTTGAGTAAAAATGATGATTTTTCATTTAAAAGAGTTTGTTCTATGGAATGGAAAAAACTTCTTTAAAAATTATTGTTGCATTTCATCCTAAGCACGAATGGATCTTAGTCTCAAATTTTATAACCATGTTTTAACTTTATCTTTTAATGAAAAAGGAAAAAGCTTTAATTTGATGGTGTTCATGCTACAATTTGAGTCATTATAGGTGTTACAGACCTCTTTAAATTTCTCTAAATACAAGTATGGACTTTCTAAATCTAAACTATGAAAAGAAAGCAAAAGTTGAATAATGTTTGGCTTAAAATTAAAAGGAGATCATCTAGAGTAAAAACTATATATGATGGTGTACTTATTCTTATAGGATTCATGTGATCTCTAATTGTTCTAACATGGTTATTCTCATTATTCTCACTATGAAATGATTGATTATCTTCTTCGACCATATTTTCTGAAAATGATGAGGATACCTCACAAAGTCTACCACTTAATGTACGTGACTATAATTTCATGTAAGTGTAGGAATAGAATAAAAAAAAGAAGTAAATAAAAGAAGAAAAAACAAGAGAAAAGAAACAAAGTTATATACAAGAAAAATAAAAAGAGAAAATAAAATATATATTATAATTTGTACAAGAACTTTCCTTCCTGATAACGGCGCTACAAACTTGACACAACCAAAAGAGTGATGTCTTCTTCCAAGGGCAGGAATGTCGATGTAATAAATAATGATTAAACAACGATAACAACAAATGTCAAGGTTAGAGGATCCACTAATGGTATGTCAAACAAGTATAATATAAACTTTTATTATTTAATTGGAAACCACACACAAAGGAGGTTCCAATGAGATTATAAATTGTTAACATGATTACATCAGTTATCTTATTCAATTAATGCTAATACTTATAAATATTGTCAGACATTCATGCTTATAACTTATGTTAACAACAAATCAAGTTCCTTTCATAGCTCAGGTGTCGGTTATACCATACATTATGAGTTATGAAAGTGCCAAGCATTTGTTGTACCAATTGTTATACAACATAAATCAAGATTAGTCATTTAACAAGCAAAGTATTAAAGAGTGAACAAGATAACAAATATAAAACATGTTAATATTAAACATTAAAGTCTAAAAGATATCAACAAGATATTAATGAAAATAAAACTTAAGCATTATGAAAATACAAAAAGAGAAAGCAAGAATATGATCTTGATCTGGAAACCAAGATGATTAAATGCCTCCTTTTATAGGCTAAAATTAGAAACTGTTGATTTGATGACTAATTGATAAGTGGGTGACCAACTTTTGACTTGGTGACAATCCTTATCTTCTATTGTCTACCCAAAACATCATTGATAACATCAGAGTTGGAACCACTTAAAAAAATAAAAGTTGTAGAAAATATTCTTAGATTTCTAGGAAAAAAAATTAAAGGTCATTTAGACTTTTAGAACTCTAGATATGAGCCAAACACTAAACAATGCTCGGGCAATAGGATAGATTCGAACTTCTTTGTTGTTGATATAATTTGGACTTGAAAATGACCTTTTTTTAACTTGGGATCCATATAAAAGTTATAGGCCTATGTCTTACTTTTCCATCTATATAAAGTAGACCTAATTTGAGATCTACAACTCCAAATATGACCCAATTACTGAGCAGTGTTCCATTTTTTATTACACCAACATCTCTATTCTAAGTTTGGTCATCTCTTTGTCCTTTCAATTTCAATTCTTAAATTCATCAATCAATCCTTTCATTATGTGATAGGCCTACATTTAAAATGAACATTTACCATAAATTAAATGTATCTTATATTATTAGATATGTTATTATAAAATATGTTTTAGTTAAGGAGTTATTGATACTTTAAGTGCGAAATGATGATATAAAATCTTGACAAAAATACACTTTTAAGTACTAATCAACTGACAAACAAGGTTTGTTTTAGTCAGATTCTCAAGACTATGTCAAACATATTCTTTATGAAAATGAATTCATAAGTCATGAATTGCACAATGTTTATCTCTACTATGATTAGACTTAAAAGTCAATAAAAGATTATCAAAAGACTCTTTGTGTTTTGAAATAAATCCCACCTTTTGACAATTTTAACAAGTTTTGAGAAATGAATGTGAGTCCTTGAACATGGTGGGATAGTAAAATCCACTTTGTAAGATTTCTACAATTCTGTTTTTTAATGAGAAATGATCCCCACATGCCTTAAAGTATCGAAATTTAATGACACTACTTACTCATTGTCAGGAATGCATCTTTGCAATATTTGATCAGGATAATAATTGAATAAGGGTCATCCCAATAAAGTTTTTGCACACCACTCAAAAATTATGTTTTGTTCCAAATAAAGCCTCATAACTATGTATTGATATATCGAGCACCAAAAGAAGGTTTATTAATATCTTGTTTAAGAAGTATGTAGCAAATATATAAATTTAATATAAGTTTGTTTATTTAAAAAGATAAATGAAAGTTAAATGATAAATGTCTTGCTTTGTGGTATTTGCAAACTATTTTTTTATTTTAACTTTTTAATTTCTAGGAACTAGTAATAAACTAGTTGGAGGGTATGATTAGTACTTAAAAGTGCATTCCCATTAAGGTTTTATGTCATCATATTGCACCTAAAATATCATTAAATTCCCTAACTAAAACATGTTTTATATTAAAAAACTATAATATATGACACGACTAAAAGATTAATGTCTTCTCCCAAGTGCAAGAGTGTCGAAGTAATAAATAACCTGGCAAGACTGAGGTCGAACCACAAGGAGGTTAATTGTATAAATTATAAACGATAATTATAAACAACAACAATAGTAATCATAACAACAACAATACTAATAGTAGTAGTAGCAGTAGCAGTAGTAAATAAATAGATGGAGAAGAAGAAAAAGAAGATGAGAACTTCGAGATGAAATATCAATGTAAGGATTAAACACTGATAATAACAAACGTCAATGTTAGAGGTTCCACTAATGGTATGTCAAACAAGTATAGTATAAACTCTTATTATTCAATTAGAAACCGCACACAAATTAGGTTGCAATTAGATTATAAATTGTTAATATAATTACATTAGTCATCTTATTTGATTAATGTTAATACTTGTAAATTTCATCAGGCATTCATGATTATAACTTATATTAATAACAAATCAAGTTCCTTTCATAGCTTAGGTGTCGGTTATACCATATAGCATAGGCTATGAAAGTGCCAAGCATTTGTTGTGTCAAGTGTTATACAACATAAATCAAGATTAGTCATTTAACAAGCAAAGTATTAAAGAGTGAACAAGATAACAAATATAAAACATGTTAGTATCAAACATTAAAGTCCATATTAAGTTTATACCATACTTATTCTTACACCATTAGTTATTGTACAAATTATAAATAACAACAATACCACAACAACAATAATAACAATAACAACAACAACAACAACAACAACAACAACAACAA
>SRLM01002318.1:0-31182 GCA_015708895.1 Populus ilicifolia | reverse complement strand
GCTATGAAAGTGCCAAGCATTTGTTGTACCAATTGTTATACAACATAAATAAAGATTAATCATTTAACAAGCAAAGTATTAAAGAGTGAACAAGATAACAAATATAAAACATGTTAGTATCAAACATTAACGTCCATATTAAGTTTATACTATACTTATTCTTACTCCATTAGTGTAACCTTTTCACCTTGACATGATAAACTTAGCTAAACATAATAAAAGAAAGGAAAATAAATAAACAAAATAAGAACATAAATAAGATAAAAGTTAACTAAGTGAAGGAAAGGAAATGAAAGGCATAAACTTGATATTAATGTAAGCAAAGCATAAACATTACAAAAAATACAAAGAGAAAAAGGAAGAGCATGATCTTGATTTGCAAAACCAAGATGCTTTTATATGCATGGCAAATGCCTCCTTTTATAGGCCAAAATTGGGCACTATTGATTTGATGACGAATTGATGAGTAGGTGGCCAACTCTTGACTTGGTGACAATCCTTATCTTCTTTTATCTACCTAAAATATCATTGTTAACATCAAAATTGGAACTACTTAAACATACAAGTTGTAGAAAATTGTCTCACCTTTCTTGTCTCAAAAATTCAGATCATTTCGACTTCTAGAACTCTAGATATGACCAAAATACTGAACAGTGCCAGGCTAGACAACAGATTCGACCTTCTTTATCGTTGCTCGAATTTGAACTTGAAAATGGCCTTTTTAGATCTTGGGCTCCATATGAAAGTTGTAGGCCTATGTCTTACCTTTCCATCCATATAAAGTAGACCTAAATCTGAGATCTACAACTCTAGATATGATCTAATTACTGAATAGAGTTCTGGTTTGGATTGCACTGACATCTCTTTTCTAAGTTTGGCCATCTCTTTGTCCTTTCAATTTCAGTTCTTAAATTCATCAATCAATCCTTTCATTTATGTGATAGGCCTGTATTTAAAATGAACATTTACCATAAATTAAATGTATCTTATATTATTAGATATATTATTAAAAAACATGTTTTAGTTAAGGAGTTATTGATAGTTCAAATGCAAAATGATGATATAAAACATTGATAAAAATACACTTTTAAGTATCAATCACACCCCCCAAACTAGTTTATTACTAGTTCTTAGTAATCAAAGCGTTAAAATAAAAAAATACTTTGCAAATTCCACACCCCCCACAAATACTTTGCAAGGTTGTCATCATTTAACTTCCATTAATCTATCCAGATAAACAAATTCTCATTAAATTTATATACCTGCTCAATACCTCTTAACAAGATATTCATAAACATTTGTTTTGTGCTCAAGATATGAACATATAATTATGGGGCTTTTCTTGGAAGAAAACAAAATTTTTGTTCTAATATTTAAGGTTAACTTGTTTGTGTTGGAATTATTATTTTTGTCTTCTTCTTTTTTTTTAATATATATATACATATAATTTAAAACATCATGTATCTTTAACCCATGTAATGAGCTTTCAGCTAATGACTCTTAGATCAGTTGGTCTTAGGGTATTAGGTGTTAAGACACTCCTACGAGTTTAGTAACTCGGGTTACAGATACTGATATATAGATAGTGTAATGTTTGATTCCCTTAAGCTTTTTCCCTCAACCCATGTAATAAGCGTTGGGCCAATAGCTCCTATGTCAGTTGACTTTAGGATATTAGGTGTTAAAACACCTCTTCAGGCTTAATTGTTTAGGTTAGAGAGGCTAAGAAACCAAACTTATCTATAATTTTATTATTATCATTTTTTTTCTTTTTCTTTTCAATTATATACTATTCCTTTCCCTTAGTTGTTACCTTTAACAAAAGAACATAAATAATGTAATAATCCAATATGCAACCCACAATCATATGTTTAAAGTGTGTGTGTGCAAATTAAGGTTGAAGAATACACGTTAAATAAGTATATGAGGAGAATTAAGTGATAACAATGTGACAGTTTGTAAATTTAAATATTTCAAGAAGTATTATGATAGACCTTGTTATAAATGATTACTAAGATGTGTCTCAAGAGTCATAAAAAGTTCTCCTTACTTTGCCATCATAGTAACAACAATTTTGCACGTACTTTATGAATAGAAAACACAATTATTTTTTCTTTTCAGTTACTACCCTCTCCCTCCAACTAAAACGAGACATTGTCCTCAATATTTAAAGGTAGAAAGATAGAGTATAGAAGATATCACCTGAAATAACGAACACTGACAAACCTGAAACACACTAAAACAAATATAAAAAACAACAAAACACAATAATAAAACTAAAAGACACAAAGATTCACAAATGAAGGCTCAAATCCAATCTAAGCTTTTTATGGCTTTTCTTAATTGATCAATTTATGCAACTCATGGAAGGATCAATTACAGTAATGAAAAATTGTAGTTGGTCAATCAATTGTTCAGCAATAGCAATAGAGATTATGATTTATTGTGCAGAAGATGTTAGAAATTCCTATTCCACAGTATGATAAAGAAAAAACAACAACTTATCATAATAACCATTCACATTTAACAAACCCATAAGTTTATGGTGGATGTGTAGTTGAGCCCAAGAGGAAATATGAAAGATCTCTTTCAATGTGCCTAGACCACTTGGTAAGGTAATGAAGGCATCAACATGGTTAAACATTGTATTCATTCGAGCGAACATTGTGGAGACCTGTAGTTCCTCTCCAATTATTTTTCCAATGATGTCCCCTTGTTCCAAAGCTTCGGGGATGACCCCCAAAGCTTGACTACCTCCTAAAAATACAGCTATTAACACACCTCCCATTAACCCAAGACTGCCTCTCCTATAAACTAAATGAATTTCTCTCTCAACTAGCACTTGACCAAGATGATTTGCTAATTCTGAAAACTCCTTTTCTTTCCCAAGACTAGATCCACCAAAAACACAAATATTTCTTATATGAGGACTTGAGGAACTTGCCATTTCTACACACTTCTATATTTGATGAATGTATGAGTTAAGTATAAATAAAAGGAATGAAGAGAGGATTTTATAGATAAGAAATTAGAAAAACAATCATACAACCTATATGTAGGCCAGCTGGAGTCTCACACTCTCTCTCTCTTTATTTATTTATTTACTTTTAGAAAAGCATGTATATGTACAGGTAGTTGTGATTATGGCTCACATCTTCCCTTGGTTTTACATCTAAGAACGACTTAAATGCCCTCTATGGGTCGGGGATAGGCTTCCCATCTAGTTTTCTTAAAAACTAGCAAACAAAGTCTTTTTTAGTTAGATTCCTAAGACTAAGTCGAGCATGTTGGATGGGAAGCCTATCGCTGACCCATAGAGGGCGTTTAAGCTGTTCTTAGATGTAAAATCAAGGAAAGATGTGAGCCACAATCATAACTACGATTTAAGTCTTAGTTCATAAAAACTTGTGTCTTTCGGGTTTATTAATAACATAATATTTGTGTTTTATTATTTTTTATATTTGTTTAAGTGTGTTTCAGATTTGTCAGTGTCTGGTGTTTCAGGTGATGTCTTCTATACTCTATCTTTCTACCTTAGAACATTGAAGACAATGTCTCGTTTTGGTTAGGGGGAGAGGGTAGTAGCAGCTAAAAAAAAAACTAATAGTGTTTTTTATTTTGTAAAGCATATACAAAATTGTTATTACTAGGATGACAGAGTAAATGATCTCTTTTGTTGAAGTGACTCTTGAGACGCATCTTAGTAACCATTCTTAACAAGGTCTACCATAATACTTATTGAAATATTCAGGTTTACAAACTCTCACACTGTTATCATTTAATTCTACTTATATACTCATTTAACATATATTCTTAAACCTTAATTTACACACACACACACTTTAACATATGATTGTGGGTTGCATATTGGATTATTACATCATTTATGTTTTTTTTTTAAGGTAACAACTAAAGGAAAAGGATAGTATATAATTTGAAATAAAAACAAAAAAAAAGCAAAACAAATGAATGATGATAATAAAAATATAGATAAGTTTGGTTTCGTAGCCTCTCCTAATCTAAGCAATTAAGCCCGAAAGGGGTGTTTTAACACCTAATACCCTAAAGTCAACTGACTTGAAAGCTATTGGCCCAAACCTATAGGTTTATGGTGAATGTGCAATTGGACCTATAAAGAAATATGAAAGATCTCTTCCAATGTGCTCAGACCACCTGGTAAGGCAATGAAGGTGTCAGCATGATTAAACATTGTAGTCATTTGATCAGACATTATGAAAACTTGTAATTCCTTTTCAATTGTTTTTTCAATGATGTCCCCTTGGGCTAAAGCTTTAGGGACAACCCCCAAAACTTAACTGCCTCCTAAAAATACTGTTATTGAAATACCCCCATTAACCCAAGGCTACTTCCCCTTTATATTAAATGAATCTTTCTCTTAACTAGTACCTAACCAATATGATTTGTTGATTTGAAAAACTCCTTTTCTTTTCCAAGACTAGATCCACAAAAAACATAAATGTTTTTTTACTTTAGAAATAAAGAAACTTGTCATTTTTACACATTTTTATATCTATTGAATAAATAAGTTGAGTAGAAATGATTGGAAGGAAGAGAAGATTTTATAAATAAGAAATTAAAAATGCAATCATACCATCTATATATAGACTAGCTTGAGTCTCTCTCTCTCTCTCTCTCTCTTTTAATTATTATAAGCTAGTTGGTGCATGTATATTGACTATAGGAAACTTAATTTAATGACTAGAAAATATCACTTTCCTTTACCTTTCATGGATCAAATTCTAGAAAGAGTTACAGGTTATGAATTTTATTATTTTCTAGATGGTTATTCGGGTTACAGCCAAATTGAAATTGCATTTGAAGTTCAAGAGAAAACTATTTTCACATGTCCGTTTGGTAAGTTTTCCTACCGAAGGATGCCTTTTGGATTATATAATGCACCAACCACGTTTCAAAGATGCATGCTTAACATATTCAATGATATGGTTGAACGTTTTCTTAAGATTTTCATGGTTGATTTTTCTATTTTTAGTGATTAATTTGATAATTATTTAACTAACTTGGAAAAGGTTTTGAAAAGGTGTGAAGAGAAGAATCTTGTGCTGAATTGGAAAACATGTCATTTTATGGTAACAAACAGCATTGTGCTTGGTCACATTGTTTCATTAATAGAAATTGAGGTTGACAAATCTAAAATCAAGTTAATTGCCAACTTGCCTAGACCAAAATTTGTTTAAAATGTTAGATCATTCTTAGGACATGCTAGTTTTTATAAAAGGCTTAAAAAAAATTTTAGTATAGTATATAAGCTATTGTGTAACCTTCTAATAAAGGATAATGTTTTTGAATGGACTGAACATTGTGAAAAATCCTTTGTTAAACTTAAAAACTTGCTTACTTCTGCTCTTGTCATTCAACCTCCTGATTGGTTATTACCTTTTCAAATAATATGTGATGCTAGTGATTATGTCATGGGTGCTGTTTTAGGATAAAGAAAAAATAAGAAACCCTATGTGATTTACTATACAAGTAAAACTTTAAATAGTGCTTAAATGAATTACACTACCATTGAAAAGGAATTACTTGCAATAGTATTTGTATGTGAAAAATTTAGACCTTATCTTGTTGGCTGCCCTGTTATTGTTTTTAATGATCATGCAGCATTGAAATTGATTAGTACTTAAAAGTACATTTTTTATCAAGGTTTTATGTCATCATTTTGCACTTAAAGTATCGATAACTCCGTAACTCAAGCATGTTTTATAATAATGGATCTAATAATATAAGAAACCTTCAATTTATAGTAAATGTTCATTTTAAATGCAGGTCTATCATATAAATGAAAGGATTGATTGATGAATTTAAGAATTGAAATTAAAAGAACAAAGAGATAGGTAAACTTAGAAAAAAGATGTCGGTGTAATCTAAATTAGAATGCTGTTCGGTAATTGGGTCATATCTGGAGCTGTAGATCTCATATTTAGGTTTACTTTATATGGATAGAAAGGTAAGATATAGGCCTACAACTTTCATATGGAGCCCAAGATATAGAAAGGCTATTTTCAAGTCCAAATTATAGCAACAACAAAGAAGTCTGAATCTGTCTTCCAACCCAAGCATTGTTCAGTGCTTGGCCTATATTTGGAGTTCTAGAAGTTCAAATGACTTGAATTTTTTATACAAGAAAGTTGAGATAATTTCCTACAACTTTCATGTTTTTAAGTAGCTCTAATGCTGATGTTATCAATGATGTCTGGGCAGATAAGCAAAGATAACAATTGTCACCAAGTCAAGAGTTGGTCACCCACTTATCAATTAGTCATCAAATTAATAGTTCTTAATTTTGGCCTATAAAAGGAGGCATTTGCCATGCATTTAAGCATCATGGTTTCCAGATCAAGATCATGCTCTTACTTTCTCTTTTTGTATTTTTTGTAATGTTTATGCTTTGCTTTCATTAATATCAAGTTTATGTCTTTCATTTCATTTCCTTTACTTAGTTAACTCTTATCTTATTTATGTTCTCATTTTGTTTATTTATTTTTCTTTCGTTCATTATGTTTAGCTAAGTTTATTATGTCAAGGTGAAAAGGTTACATTAATGGTGTAAGAATAAGTACAATGTAAACTCAATATGGATTTTAATATTTGATACTAACATGTTTTGTATTTGTTATCTTGTTCACTTTTTAATACTTTCCTTGTTAAATGACTAATCTTGATTTATGTTGTATAACATTTGGTACAACAAATGCTTAGCACTTTTATAGCCCATATTGTATGGTATAACTAACACCTAAGCTATGAAAGGAACTTGATTTGTTGTTAACATAAATTATAATCATGAATGCTTGACGAGATTTACAAGTATTAGCATTAATCAAATAAGATGACTAACGCAATCATGTTAACAATCTATAATATGATTGGAATCTCCTTTGTGTATGGTTTTCATTTGAATAAGAAGAGCTTATGTTATACTTGTTTGACATATCATTAATGGATCCTCTAATCTTGACATTTGTTATTATCATTGTTTAATCCTTACGTTAATCTTTCATATCAAAGTTCTCATCTACATCTTCTTCTTCTTCTTCTTCTCTTTCTTTTTCTTTACTATTATTATTATTATTATTATTATTATTATTATTATTATTATTGCTACTAATATTATTGTTGTTATTGTTGTTACTGTGGTTGTTGTTTATAATTATTTATAATTTGTACAATTAACCTCCCTGTGGTTCGACCCCGGTCTTATCTGGTTTTTTATTACTTCGACACTCTTGCACTTAGGAGAAGACATTAATTTTTTTGTCATGTCAAGTTTTTGGCGCCGTTGCTAGGGAGGTAAGTTCTTGTACAAATTATAGTATTTATTTTATTTTCTCTTTTCACTTTTCTTGTATATAACTTTGTTTATTTTATTTTGTTTCTCCTTTTTTTCTTCTTTCTTTCATTCTATTCCTACAAGTGCATGAAAGTGTGGACACATACATTAAGTAGTAGACTTTGTAGGGTATCCTCATCATTTTTAGAAAATATAGCCGAAGAAGATAATCAATCACTTCATAATGAGAATAACCGTGCTAGAACACTTAGAGACCATATGAATCCCACAAGAACAAGTGCACCATCATGCATAGTTTTTCCTCCTGATACATCTCATTTTAATTTTAAGTCAGGCATTATTCAACTTTTACCTTCTTTTCATGGTTTGGATTTAGAAAATCCATATTTGCATTTAAGGGAATTTGAGGAGGTCTGCAACATGTATAATAATTCAAATTGTAGCATGAATACCATCAAATTAAAGCTTTTTCCTTTTTCATTAAAAGATAAAGCTAAAACATGGCTACACAATTCAAGACCAGTGCTTGACCGCTTTTTATGATTGGCTTGTTTTAACTCGCAAGTGCACGAGTGTGCGATGTAGCAATTAACTCGGTAAGATCGAGGTCATATCCACAAAGAGCTAGATCTGGAAATTAAGCTAGGTAACAAAAAAAAACTCAAGAGAAATTAAATTAACAATAACTTGGTTGGAAATAATTGATGGATTTGTTTTCAAAGATAAAAAAGTGTAAATAGATTTTAAATGACAAGAAAAAGTAAGTCTTGGTCCAAATCAATTTTAATGGTGATGTATTGGTGATTCCTTCAAGATATAAAAGATAACTCAACCTAATATCAACGATGGTGATATTGGATCGGAAGATATTACAATGAAGTTTAAAAGGATGAAGATTGATTATTGCTTAAGAATGAACAAGTATTTTCATATTAAGTAAGACATTGAATCAAGCAATCTCTATACCAAAACTAAAGTTTGTGCATAAAAATTCAAGATTATAACATTACCTAAATGGTTTCTAAAATTTCTTTGTAATGATAAATCATTCATGAAGAAAATGAAAAGATAAACATTAAGATTCATTCATATCTTAAAAAACTCACCTCAACCACCATCATCCTTGATTTGGATCCAAGAAAGAGATTAGCCAACCATGATTATATATAAGAACACTTCAATAAACATGTAATAACTTGAATCAAACTGAAATAATAAGTTTTACAAGCTAAAGAACCGAAATTTATAAAGAAGAACACAACACAATTTTAGTAAAAATTCAGACACAAATTTGACCCTAACTTTGGACAGCAATTCGACCCTCTTAGAAGCTTTTCTTTGAAATGTCTATTGAGACATATTTATAGAAACTTTTGTCACCTTTCCAAATCATTAAAGAACAGCTCATTTGGACACCTGAGTCAAAAGTTATGGGTAAAACACCGAAAGGTATTCTGAAAAATCAAGTCAGGACAACTTTGCAACCACTTTGGTGCACGTTTTTCTTCCTCATTTATGAGCTGTCTCCTTCTTCTTTTTGACCTAAAATAATGTAAAAATATCCCCTCCAGCTTTCCATCCATCTGCTTGCCTTCTTGGATCAATGAATTACCCAAAATAAATCAATTGTTGTTGTGTGGACATGTAAGATCATGGATTGTGTTTGGGCTGATTTGAAGGTTGATTTGGGGTTGATTTAGGGCTGATTTTGGGCTGAATTTGAACATCAAATAAGTATATAAATGTACTTATTATTTAGGCTAAGATTGACATTGAAACCTTGAGTGTTTAATGGTTGAAGTTTGCACACAACATAAGGCAAGTTTGGGCTTGAAATAGATCATATGATATTCTTTTCTAGAATTGGAATAGAATTGATTTTTGGGACAAATTTGGAGCACTTATTTCAACCAAGATTTGCTTCAATCTTCAACTAAATGTCTCTTCAATTCTTTCTGAATTCCGATGTTGAATTTCCTGAATTAATTCATTTAAGCTCCAAAAACCTATCGAAACATTAAAACAAACTTCTTTACTAAAAAGCACATCAATTATTATAAAAAGACCAAATAAAAACAATAAATACATATGTAAAATAAGAGACTTAATGATACTTTTGATGCACAATCAACTAGGATCTATTCGTGCTTGGGATGAAATGGAACAATAGTTATTTAAGAAGTTTTTTCCATCTCACAGAACATACTTTTTCAAAAGACAAATCATCACTTTCACTCAAAAACCAGGAGAAACATTTTACCAATGTTGGGATAGATATTGAGACTTGCTTAGTACTTGCCCTCATCATGGTTTTAAAACATGGAGATTGGTTTTACATTTCTATGAAGGGTTAACACCAAGAGATAGGCAAATGGTTGAATTGATGTACAATGGAACTTTTAAAGATAAAGATCCTAATGATGCAATGAAGTACTTAGACTTGTTAGTTGAAAATGCTCAAAATTAGGACACCGCGGATACTTATGAGGCACCGAGTAAAATAACCTCATACATCTAGTGGAGGTATGTACAACCTTAGGAAAGATCATGACCTTCAAGCCAAGTTTGCATCTTTAGCTAGAAAAGTTAAGGCATTAGAATTGAAAAAGAGTGGTCAATTAAAATATATTGAAAACATTATGTGTCAAATATATGAAATAAATGAACACTCAACCAATAACTATCTAACCTTGCCTTCTTTTAAGAAATCTTTCATGAACAAGCTCATGCTTTAAACAGTTTCCAAAAGGCCAACCACAACCCATATTCATAAATATACAATCCTAGTTGGAGAAATCACCTAAATTTCAGTTGGAAGAGTAATAATAACAATATATAAACTTCACAAATAGCGTTTGAAGCACACTATAATTTCTAAAATTCTCATGGATATGCACCTCCTTATACCCCGCCTCCTAGAAAAAATCTCGAGGAAATATTGCATACATTTATTTAAAAGCAAGAGATAATCAATACTTAACTTGCTTAAAACATGACAAATTTTAAAGATACTCTTGCAAAATTGACATTTGCTCTCAGTTTCCAAGAGAAAGGTAAGTTTCCATCTCAACCATAATAAAATCGTAAGGGGTAATACAATGTAAATGCAAGTAGTTCTGAAAGCCAACACATGGATTAAGTCAAAATAGTCACTATTCTTCATAGTGGCAAGGTTATTGAAAAACTCACTATTGAACCTTATGATAAAGATAATGAGTCAATCTCTAAGGGTAAGGAAGGGGTTGAATCTGAAATTTGCAAAGAAAAGACTTATTCCTTACTTGTGCTTCTATACCTTTGCTGGATGTTATTAAATAGGTTCCTTCCTATGCTAAATTTTTTAAAGATCTATGCACGGTGAAAAGAAAACTGAATGTGAAAAAGAAAGTCTTTTTAGTCGAACAAGTAAGTGTCATTCTTCAGAACAATAATGCTTTGAAATATAAAGACATTGGTTGTCCTACAATTTCTTGCTTTATTGGAAAACATAAAATTAAAAGAGCCTTACTTGATTTTAGAGCCACTATGAATTTACTTCCATATTCAATTTTTCAAAGTCTCAATTTAGGTGAGTTAAAACCAACTTTTATAACTCTTTTACTTGCCAATAGATCTGTAAAAGTGCCCAAAGGAATAATTGAAGATGTGTTAGTATAAGTCGATAAATTCATTTATCTTGTGGATTTTGTTGTCTTGGACACACAACCTGTTAAAGCATGTAATTCATTTCCTGTTATTTTAGGACATCCATTTCTTACAACTTCTAATGCATTGATTAATTATAAGAATGAACTGATGAAGCTATCATTTAGAAACATGACATTGGAGATGAATATTTTTAACATTTGCAAGCAATCTGGAGATGATAATGTATTATAAGAAACAAGTCATATTGATGAATTAGTTTATCATCAACTTAAATCTACTTCAAGTAAAAATAGGGATGAATCTGAAGATTTGCAAATGATTTATTCTAAGAAAGAAATCATAGATGAAAAACGTACTGAAAATGTTGATTCGGATCATTTGTCAAAAGTGACAACAAATTCAACATCTGACATCACACCAATTAAGATTACTTTCCTAACGAATCCTCACTTTCTTTTCCTTTCATGCCTTGGTATGATAAAAATATTAATTTTCTTGCTTTAGGAGATTTGCCAACTGATTGGAGTACTTAAGAAAAAAAAAGTTTTTGAACGAAGTGAAGAACTTTTATTGGGATGACCCTAACTTATTCAAATATTGTCCTGATCAAATATTTCAAAGATTCATTCTCGACAATGAGGTAAGTAGTGCAATTAAACTTTGTCATTCTGAAGCATGTGGGAGTTACTTTTGTAAAAAAAGATAGCTATAAAAATATTTCAAATGGATTTTATTGGCCCATCATGTTCAAGGACACGCATGCATTCTGCAAAACTTGTGAAAATTATCAAAAAGTTGATATTAGTCAAAAAGTTTTGTTTTATAATTCTCAACTCCATTTATTGCCTAGAGAACTAAGATCAAGATGGGGTAGTCTATTTATTAAGAAACATGTGTATCTTTGTGGGGCCTTTGATATTGAGAATTCAATGAATGATAATGTTTTTAAGAAAAATGATCATTTGAAAGCTTACTTTGATAATTTTCCTATTGAAAATAAATCAACTGGTTTGAATGATCTTGTAGATAAAGGTTGATTATTTTTTTCTCTCAAGTTGTTTTTGTGTTTATTTTTTAGTGATTTTTGCTAGTTTCTCTCACCCTAGTCAAATGGCGGATAATGGTACTTCATGACTTAAGTCGGTTCTTTTAGTTTCCTATAATAACTAATATTTGCATATATATATTTGTGCAATTATTTGAATCTCTCTTCCAATTCTCAATTGAAAATGGACACTAATCTTGAAAAATTGAAAAAGTATTTTCTTGCTCTACCTCAGAATGCGATTACAAAAATTTACCGTGCTAGATGTGTAAGATTGAGGTTGTTAATGAATCATGAAATTCCTGAAGATATTCGCTGGTTGATTGAAGCAAAGGTTTGATTATCAGGTGAGTCCTCTAATTCCTTCATTTCATACATGTCTGGAATAGGTAAAAGCACTTTTGCAAAGAAATTGTGCAAAACGACTGAAAGTCTGCCATTGATGTGCAAGATGGACTTGTAATGCACAATGTCGTTCTTTAGGAATGGTATCTATAAAGCATGAAGATAAAATAAAATACAGTTCATTAAAGATGGCCTGAGTAAGGAGTCTTTAAATAATTTTCTATTAACTCTTGAGACACATCTTAGTGGAGATGTGCATCATGCAAGTCACGATTTATGGCCCTGTTTTTATAAAGAACATGATCGACTTAGTCTTGGAAATCTAACTAAAAAAGATCTTGTTTGCTAGTTTTTAAGAAAACTAGATGGGATGCCTATCCCCAACCCATAAAGGGCGTTTAAGTTGTTCTTGGATGTAAAACCAAGGGAAGATGTGAGCCACGATCACAACTACCTGTACATACACATGCTTTTTCAAAAATAAATAAATAGAGAGAGTGTATGTGTGTGAGACTCCAGCTGGCCTATATATAGGTGGTATGATTGCCTTTTCAATTTCTCATCAATAAAATCCTTTCTTCCTTCCTTTCATTTCTACTCAACCTATACATTCAACAAAATATAGAAGTATGTGGCAATGACAAGTTTCTTAGGTCACCACATAAGAAATATTTGTGTTTTTGGTGGATCTAGTCTAGGGAAAGAAAAGGAGTTTTTAGAATCAGAAAATCATCTTGGTTAGGTGCTTGTTGAGAGAAAGATTCATTTAGTATATGTGGGAGGCAATTTTGGGTTAATGGGAGGTGTGTTGTTGCGATGTCGTGGTCGCACAAATTAATTACCCTAGCTTAAAACACAACACACAAGATAGTATAGAGCAAGCAAGGGGTCGATCTCACAAGGAAGATTTAGGTCAGATTTTTTATGCTATACATTATGCAATTGGGGGGTTTTGATTTGTAATGATCTAAACTATAGAAGAAATTAAGCTAGCAAACAAAATTAATTGAAATATAAATTTATTAAGAAAACAAACCTTAGTTGCAAGCACACATCCACCAACAGAAATTAGAACCGATCCTTGAAACACAACTACAATTTATATTCTGAATTTTTACCTTTTCTTAATGTTGGTTAATTAACGGATCCACCATATAACTAACCCTAACCAACAAACAATCACAATGTCCGCATTAATGATTTAGTTCAATGGCAGCCCTAAGAACTAGATATTTAAGTGTTCTCCCTAAGTTTAATAATGTAATTCCGCCACAATTATCAAGCTTAGTTGCTTTATAAGTTCATACATCACAACTCCGGTTTTGATATCAAAGAGTATGTTTTACCATAAGCTTGCTTTTCAATCTCATCTTCATTACTAACATATTACAAACAATGCATGAATCAAAAGGTCTTATTTTTCAGTTGTAATGGGGCTAAGGTTAAGGTGAGGTAAAAGAGAGCAAAAGAAAAGGTTCAAATCAAAGAAAGTAGAGCATTTTGAAAAATGATATTTCAAACAAGATATTCCATCAAAGCTCATAAATTTTTCATCTTTAATCACCAATGCTTAACTCCTTTTGATTTTAAGCTCTTTTAACATGAAATCTTAAGAACATAAAGGAACGTTTTTTTTCTTTTCTTTTTTTTTTGTAATTTTGCCCATCTTTTCATCAAGCATCACTTCTTCTGTCTTTTCACATAATTTCTAACTATAATTCCATGAAGTATCACAAGTACATGCTATACTAATCCTTGGCCAAGGAAAAAGGAAAATATATATAAAGTTAAGGCTTATACATGGATAAAGCAAAGAAAAGATAAGCATGCTTAAAAGGGGCTCACTAAGGATAATATGCTTTAGGTTGGCTTTTTGGTTCAAGTGATTTAAAATTTCTAATGCCTTTATCATCTTCATGTATATTTGTAATGGAATATAATCTCAATAAGATATGAAGCAAGTTCTAGAGATACATATCATTGAAAGAATGCACACTCAAAGAATACAATGTTGAAGGCTCAAAAACTTGCAATGGTATAACACTATAAAGTTAACATGGCATATTCTCAAAGTCAATCCCTAAACCAATTAAACCTTAAAATTTGCATGCATACTCTTTCATTTGATTTATATCTTCATCTATCTCAATTAATTCTCATACATAATACTCATATTCTCAAAAACCAATGGGAGTTAAAAAGATCAAATATAATTTTTTTTAAGAACAACAAATAAAACTAAAATAAGAAAACAAAAATTCTCCCAATACCACCACACTTAAAACACAACATTATCCTCAATGTTGAAATAAAAGCAAAAAGAAACATAAGAGAATGACAGAAAATAAATTAAAATATAAAAAAATAAAAGATAAAGAAAAAGAAAGCAAATCTGATTTTTTTTTGTGATGGCTTGCCTCCCAGTAAGCGTTTTTGTTTTATATCATTGGCTTGACATGTGGCATGCTCATTCTTCATAGATTGGTTCAGCTAACTCTACAAAGGTGGTGAGTTCTACTATCTAACCTTCATAGAAAGGTTTCAAACGATGCCCATTGACCTTCAGTACTTTGCTGGTTTCTAAACCTGTAATTTCAACTGCACCATAAGAAAAAATATTAGAAACAACTAAGGGTCCAATCCAACAAGAGCACAATTTTCCAGGAACAATTTTCAAACGCGAATGATAAAGAAGGACTTTGTCTCTAACATGAAATTTCTTTCTTGTAAGCATTCGGTCATGAAGATTCTTAGTCTTTTTTTTGTAAATCCTTGCATTCACGTAAGCATCATTTTGAATTTCTTCCAACTCTTATAGTTGCAATTTTCTTGCAATCCTAGCAGCATCATAATCCATATTGCATTGTTTAATGGCCCAAAAAGCTTTGTGTTCAAGCTCCAGCGGTAGATGACCTGCTTTCCCATAAATCATTTTATAAGGTGACATTCCTATAGGTGATTTATAAGCAGTTCTATAAGCCCAAAGTGCATCTCCAAGGCGTAGACTCCAATCTTGTCGATTAGGTTGCACTGTTTTCTCCAAAATGGACTTGATTTCTCGATTGGAAATTTCAGTTTGGCCATTCGTTTGTGGATGATATGCTGTGGATGTTCGATGAGTCACATGATATTTACGTAACAATGCTTCCATGGAACGATTGTAGAAATAAGTGCCACGATCATTGATGATAGCTTTAGGGATGCCAAACCTATCAAATATATGAGTCCTAACAAAATCTAAAACAACCTTAGCATCGTTAGTTCGTGTGGCTTTCGCCTCAATCCATTTGGACACATAATCAATAGCAAGAAGAATATAAAGATTTCCAAAAGAAGAAGGAAATGGACCCATAAAGTCAATACCCCAAACATAAAAAAATTCACTTACAAGAATATTTGTTAAAGGCATCTGATTTTTATGAGTGATATTACCTATTTTTTGGTATTTTCCACATGATTTGTAAAAGTGATATGCATCTTTAAAAATAGAAGGCCAATAGAAACCAAAATGCCCATCACAAGAATGAGAATGACAAAAAGTGAGAATGGAATGAAATTCATCCTGTGTTACACATCTCCTTACTATTTGATCCACACAAAATTTTCACAAGTAAGGAGTATCCCAAAAATAATATTTAGCATCAGCTCGTAACTTGTCCTTTTGGGATGTAGACAAACCTGGAGGGAATTCTTTGGTGACTAAATAGTTCACCAAATCAGCATACCATGGTCTTGTAGAGGAGTGCAATATTTACAATAGTTCATCAAGAAATGTTTCTCTTATTATTTCGATTGAAATATCCTCGGTCCTCAGTCGACTCAAGTGATCAGCCACATGGTTTTCGGCACCTCTTTTTTCTTTGATCTTAAGATCGAATTCTTGTAAAAGCAAGATCCACCTAATCAGTCTTTGTTTGGACTCCTTCTTCTTCAAAAGATACCTGAGAGCTGCATCGTTAGTAAAAACAATGACTGTTCTACCCAGTAGATATGACCTGAATTTTTCAAGAGCAAACGCCACTGAAAAAAGTTCCTTTTCAGTTGTATGGTAATTGCATTGTGCTTCATCTAACATGCAAGAAGCGTAGGCGATAACATGCAAATTCTTCCCAATTCTTTGCCCAAGCACAGCTCCTACCGCATAGTCACTAGCATCATACATTATCTCAAAAGGTTTATCCCAATTTGGTGGTTGGATGATAGGGGTAGATGTGACATGTCTCTTAAGCTCATCATGGACATCTTTAGAGGCTTGATCAAACAAAAATCTACTTCTTTAGCTAATAGTCTACACAAGGGTGTAGTAATCTTCAAGAAATCTTTGATAAAGTGTCAATAGAAACCTGCATGGCCTAGTAAAGAACGAACTTCCCTCACACATGAGGGGTAAGGCAATCATGAAATAACATCTATCTTAGCTTTATCAACTTATAATCCACGTGAAGACACAACATGCCCAAGAACTATTCCTTGATCTACCATAAAATAACACTTTTCATAGTTTAAGATAAGGTTTGTTTCAATGCACCTTTTTAGGATCAAAGATAAATTTTCTAGACATTTATCAAACGAATCACCATACACCATGAAATCATCCATAAAAACCTCGATTATTCTTTCAACATAGTAAAAAAAATACTCATCATGTATCTTTAAAAAGTTGCAGGAGCATTACAAAGATCAAAAGACATTCTTCTATATGCATATGTACCAAATGGACATGTAAATATAGTTTTTTTCTTGATCCTCGGGATTAATACAATCTGATTATATCCACTATATCCATCAAGATAGCAATAAAAAGACTTACTTGTTAGGCGTTCAAGCATTTGATCCATGAATGGTAATGGAAAATGATCTTTACGTGTAGAAAGATTGAGCTTTCTATAATCAACACACATTCTCCATCCACTCGAGATACGAGTAGGAATGAGCTCATCATTTTTATTTTTCTCCAACATGATTCCGGTCTTTTTAGGCACCACATGGATTGGCGCCACCCATTTACTGTCAGTAATGGGGTAAATGATTCCTGCATCTAACAGTTTTAAAATTTCAGCTTTCACTACCTCCATCATTAGCGGGTTCAACCTCCTTTGCATTTCCCTTGTTGGTTTTGTGTTGTCCTCTAATAGTATGTGATGCATACACATTGAGGGACTAATGCCCTTGATGTCATTTAAAGTCCATCCAATGGTCGTTTTGTGATCACACAATAACTTCATAAGTTTTTCCTCTTGCATACTTGTTAAACCTTTTGCTATAATAATAGAAAGTGTATTGTTGTCACCAATGAATACATACTTCAAATTATCAGGCAAAGACTTTAATTCTAACTTAGGGGCCTGTAAAATAAATGGTAAAAGCTTCTTATGTGAGAGTACTAAATCAATAAAGACATTACCATGGGGAACGATTTGTAAAGCTTGTAAGGCCAATACTGATTTGTGCATGTTTTGTGGAACATATATGTGCCTCTCTATCTCTTTTATCTTGGTGAAATCATAGTCATAGCTCAAAGCTATGCTTAATCTGTCTTCACAATCAAAATCACGAACTTGTTGCACACACTTATCAATTTTGTCATAGCATGTGATAGAATAAACATTGTTATAAGGATATTTCATTGCATCATGAAAATTGAATTCAATTTTTTCATCTCTTACCTCCATAGACAAGGTATCCTTACCACAATCAATCTTTGTGTTGGCAATTTTCAAGAATGGTCTCCTAAACAATATAGGAGTGCTGGTTGATGAATCATAAGAATCATGTTCCATATCAAGAATATAAAACTCATATGGAATAACCAAAGTATCAATCATGACTAGGACATCCTCTATCACACCAAGTGGGTAAACAAAACTATGATCCGCAAGTTGTATTGCAATGTTAGTTTTATGCAAAGGCTTAAGACTAAGAGAATCATAAACATGTCTGGGCATAACACTAATGGATGCACCTAAATCGTACAAGGCCCTTTTGAAACTAGCATTACCAATAACACAAGAGATAGTAAATGCACTTAGGTCTTTTTGCTTTAAAGGCATATTTTTTTGAACAACAACATATTCAACTTCACCCATACTTACTAATTAGTACTCAAAAGTGTATTTTTATCATGGTTTTATATCACCATTTTGCACCTAAAGTATCAATAACTCCTTAACTAAAGTACGTTTTATAATAATCTATCTAATAATATAAGATACCTTTAATTTATGGTAAATGTCCATTTTAAATGCAGGCCTATCACATAAATGAAAGGATTGATTGATGACTTTAAGAACTTCAATTGCAAAGGCAAAGAGATGATCAAACTTAGAAAAGAGATGTTGGTGCAATCCAAACCGGAACACTATTCGGTAATTGGGTCATATCTAGAGCTATAGATCTCAGATTTAGGTCTATTTTATATGGATGGAAATGTAAGACATAGTCCTACAACTTTCATATAGAGCCCAAGATCTAAAAAGGCCATTTTCAAGTCCAAATTGTTGTAACAACAAAAAAGCCCGAATCTGTCCTCTAGCCCAAGCACTGTTCAGTATTTTGACCATATCTGGAGTTCTAGAAGTCGAAATGAGCTGAAGTTTTTACACAAGAAAGCTGAGACAATTTCCTAGAACTTTCATGTTTTTAAGTGGCTCTAATTTTGACGTCATCAATGACGTTTTAGGTAAACAAGAGAAGATAAGGATTGTCACCAAGTTAAGGGTTGGCTACCTACTCATCAATTAGTCATCAAATCAATAGTTCCCAATTTTGGCCTATAAAAGGAGGCATTTGCCATGCATTTAGGCATCTTGGTGTCTAGATCAAGATCATGCTCTTGTTTTCTCTCTTTGTATTCTTTATGCTTTGTTTTCATTAATATCAAGTTTATGCCTTTCATTTCCTTTCCTTTGCTTTGTTAACTATTATCTTATTTATGTTCTTATTTTGTTTATCTATTTTTCTTTCTTTCATTATGTCTAGCTAAGTTAATTATGTCAAGGTGAAAAGGTTACACTAATGGTGTAAGAATAAGTATGGTATAAACTTAATATGGACTTTAATGTTTAATACTAACACATTTTATATTTGTTATCTTGTTCACTCTTTAATACTTTACTTGTTAAATTGCTAATCTTGATTTATGTTGTATAACAATTGGTACAACAAATGCTTGACACTTTCATAGCCCATACTGTATGGTATAACCGATACCTGAGCTATGAAAGGAACTTGATTTGTTATTAACATAAGTTATAACATAAATGCTTGATGAAATTTACAAGTATTAGCATTAATTGAATAAGATGACTAATGTAATCATGTTAACAATCTATAATCTGATTGAAACCTCCTTTATGTGTGGATTCCAATTGAACAATAAGAGTTTATATTATACTTGTTTGACATACCATTAGTGGAACCTCTAACCTTTACATTTGTTATTATCATTCTTAATCCTTACTTTAATATTTCATCTCAAAGTTCTTATCTTCTTCTTCTTCTTTATTGTTGTTGTTGTATTATTGTTATTTATAATTTGTACAATAACCTCCCTATGGTTCGACCCCGGTCTTGCCGGGTTATTTATTACTTCGACACTCCTGCACTTGGGAGAAGACATCAATCTTTTTGTCGTGTCACTTACCATTTCATGACCTTTCAATTTGAAAGCTCTCTTAGTAGTACACAACCTCCTTCAAAAATTTGGCATACTTGGGAATTTGCTTGATAGCATCAAGCAAAAAAATGTTGAGTTCTACTTTTTTAAAAACCTCTAAAATCTCTTTTCCTTTGTTTTCTTTCTTTAACCTAGAAGAACTCACAAGAAAGGGTGGAATTGCTTTAAAACTAGAATTCATTGAGTGAGGAGTTACCTTTAGAGTGTTGGTCGATGTTTTAGTTTGTGGAGGAGGATGATGTTCCTTCTTTATACTCAATTTAGTTTTTATCTCTTCTTTTTCCTCCATCTCAATTTGTTTTGACCTTTTCTATTCAAGTTCTTTCCCACTTCTCAGCATGATTGCACTAACATTCTCTTTTGGATTCAATGCTTGGAAGGGCAATTTTCCATTCATTTATGCCTCTAATTTTCCTACACTTGAAGCTACTTGCCCCATTTGATTCTCCAAGTTGTGAATACTTGACCTAGTTTCCTGTTGAAAGGACATGACATTTTGTTGCAAGGTAACAATATTAGAAGCCAAAGTTTTCATCATCTCATGAAGTTCATCATTAGATGATGACCCCATAACATTGAAGTTTTTTGAATGGAGGGGGTTGTCTTGCTTGATAATTCTGTTAGGGCTGAAATCCATTGAGATGGAACTGTCGGCCTTGATTGCCTTGTTGGGATGGGTTGCCATAGCGTAAGTTGAGATGATATCTCCATAAATTGTTCACAATAATAACTTAGAGTTTCGCTCTAGCAATTGTCAACAACAATCATATAAATATGCATAGAAAAACAATCATGCTCATTCATAATATAAACTGAAAATAAAAGGAAGAATAAATCTCACAGTTCTTGAATTCAAAGGTTTGTTGTGTCCTTGCAACCAAGAAAATAGCTTAGCCTTGCATAACTATTGAACAACTACTCTTAAAGAATGAAGAGAGCATGATTTTTGGGTTTGTAGAGGAGAGAATTTATGTTTCTTAACTTCTGGCTGTTGCCCCCCTTCTCTCCTCTATCTCTTTCTTTTTATATGCTAAGAAACCCTAGTTCCTAATTTACAAAGTAGTCCTCCCTTAAGTTGACAATTGACATTTAAATATTTCAATAACTATTTTCCCTAAAAAAAAAACCCTTGCATGAAATCTTCAAGCTCTGACTTAGAGGAGCTAAATTGCTGATATTAAAACTTGGATGATGGTTTAGAAGCTTTCAAATGTAATTTGGACTCGTTTCTTTATGAAACCTGATTGCTGGCAGAATTCAGTTGTCATCTTTGAAAAATCATATCTCTTTTATTTGGAGCGTTTACAGACCTTTGAGTCAGGAATCCAACAAAATTGAGTTTGCATAAATTGGACTTTTATAGCTCCAGATACTGAATTTTGAATAGACAAAGGTCAACAGTGACAGAATGCAAGATTTGACTTTGAAGGATGTGATTACCATAATCTATCTCTTTTTATTTTTCTTGCATTATATTTCCAGAAAGGTATGGATGTTAGCTTTTTAGTGCCACTAGAATCACTTCATTTTGATCTCTAGAACTCACGCTCTGCACAAAACATCGTCTGAACGTCAAGTTTGCCAATTATCTCCAATTTACTCATTTTTGCATTTTTCATCCAAAAGTACCTTCAAAACATAAAACAAAGAATATCAAGGTATTTTACATATAAAACATGGATAAAATATTAGGTAAATATGGGTAAAACTATCGAATAATATGATTACATCATGTGTCAATAGCTATATTTTTAGGAGGTAGTCAAGTTTTGGAGGTTGTCCCCTGACACGACGAAAAGATTGATGTCTTCTCCCAAGTGCAGGAGTGTCGAAGTAATAAATAACCCGGCAAGACCAAGGTCAAACCATACGGAGGTTAATTGTACAAATTATAAACAAGAATTATAAACAACAACAACAACAACAACAACAACAACAACGATAACAATAATAATAATAGCAATAATAATACTAGTATTAGTAGTAGTAGTAGTAATAGTACTTATAATAATAATAATAATAACAATAATAAAGAAAAAGAAGAAGAAGAAAAGTTGATGAGCACTTTAAAATGAAAAATTAAATTAAGGATTAAACAACAATAACAAACAATGTCAAGGTTAGAGTATCCCCTAATGGTATGTCAAACAAGTATAGTATAAACTCTTATTGTTCAATTGGAAACCACACATAAAGGAGGTTCCAATTTGATTATAAATTGTTAACATCATTACATTAGTCATCTTATTCAATTAATGCTAATACTTGTAAATTTCATCAAGCATTCATGATTATAACTTATGTTAACAACAAATCAAGTTCCTTTCATAGCTTAGGTGTCAGTTATACCATATAGTATGGGCTATGAAAGTGCCAAGCATTTGTTGTCCCAAGTGTTATACAATATAAATCAAGATTAGTCATTTAACAAGCAAAGTATTAAAGAGTGAACAAGATAACAAATATAAAACATGTTAGTATCAAACATTAAAGTCCATATTAAGTTTATACCATACTTATTCTTACACCATTAGAGTAATCTTTTCACCTTGACATAATTAACTTAGCTAGACATAATAAAAGAAAGAAAAATAGATAAACAAAATAAGAACATAAATAAGATAAAAGTTAACTAAGTAAAGGAAAGGAAATGAAAGGCATAAACTTGATATTAATAAAAACAAAGCATAAACATTACAAAGAATACAAAGAGAGAAAACAAGAGCATGATCTTGATTTGGACACCAAGATGCCTAAATACATGGCAAATGCCTCCTTTTATAGGCCAAAATTGAGAACTATTGATTTGATGACTAGTTGATGAGTAGGTGGCCAACCCTTGACTTGGTGATAATCCTTATCTTCTCTTGTCTGCCCAAAATGTCATTGAAGAGGTTAAAATTAGAGCCACATAAAAACATGAAAGTTTTAGAAAATTATCTCAACTTTCTTTTGTAAAAAAATTCAGCTTATTTTGACTTCTATAACTCCAGATATGACTAAAATACTGAACATTGCTCGGGCTGGAGGACAGATTCGGGCTTCTTTGTTGTTGCAACAATTTGAACTTGAAAATGACCTTTTTAGATCTTGGGCTCCATATAAAAGTTATAGACCTATATCTTACCTTTCCATCCATATAAAGTAGACCTAAATTTAAGATCTATAGCTCCAGATATGACCCAATTACCGAACAGTGTTCCGGTTTAGATTGTATTGACATCTCTTTTCTAAGTTTGATAATCTCTTTGCCTTTGCAATTGAAGTTCTTAAAGTCATCAATCAATGCTTTCATTTATATGATAGGCCTGTATTTAAAATGGATATTTACCACAAATTAAAGGTATCTTACATTATTAGATAGATTATTATAAAACGTACTTTAGTTAAGGAGTTATTAATACTTCAGGTGCAAAATGATGATATAAAACCTTGATAAAAATACACTTTTAAGTATCAATCATGCCCCCTAACTATCTTATTATTAGTCTCTAGTAATCAAAGCGCTAAAATAGAAAAATACTTTGCACATTCCACAA
This sequence comes from Populus ilicifolia, assembly GCA_015708895.1. Taxonomy (NCBI): domain Eukaryota; kingdom Viridiplantae; phylum Streptophyta; class Magnoliopsida; order Malpighiales; family Salicaceae; genus Populus; species Populus ilicifolia. The sequence goes on along the minus strand of SRLM01002318.1, from coordinate 7,600 downwards.
AGCAAGGTAGTCATCATTTAACTTCCATTAATCTATTCAGATAAACAAACTCTCATTAAATTTATATACCTACTCAATACCTATTAACAAGATATTCATAAACCTTTCTTTTGTGCTCAATGTATCAACACATAATTATGGGGCTTTTCTTGAAAGAAAACAAAATTTTTATTCTAATGTTTAAGATTAACTTCGTTGGGTTGGGATTATTATTTTTTTCTTTTTCTTTTTTTAATATATATACATATAATTTAAAACACCATGCATCTTTAACCCATGTAATGAGCTTTCAGCAAATGACACCTAGACCAGTTGGTCTTAGGGCATTAGGTGTTAAGATACCCCTACGAGTTTAGTAACTCAGGTCGCAGATACTGATATGTAGACAGTACAATGTTTGATTCCCTTAAGCTTTTCTCCTTAACCCATGTAACAAGCGTTGGATCAATACCTCCCAGGTCAATTGACTTTAGGGTATTAGGTGTTAAAACACCTCTTCGGGCTTAATTGCTTAGGTTAGGTAGGTTATGAAACCAAACTTATCTACATTTTTATTATTATCATTTTTTTTCTTTTTTTTCTTCTCTTTTTTTTATATATATATTATCCCTTTCCCTTAGTTGTTACCTTTAACAAAAGAACATAAATAATGTAATAATCTAATAGGTAACCCACAATCATATGTTAAAGTGTGTGTGTGTGAATTAAGGTTTAAGAATACATGTTAAATAAGTATATGAGCAGAATTAAGTGATAACAATGCAAGAGTTTGTAAATCTGAATATTTCAAGAAGTATTATGATAGACCTTGTTACGAATGATTACTAAGATGCATCTCAAGAGTCATAAAAGATTTTCCTTACTCTGCCATCATAGTAACAACCATTTTGCATATGCTTTATGAAATAGAAAACATAGTTTTTTTTTGTTTTAAGCTATTACCCTCTCCCCCCAACTAAAACAAAACATTGTCCTCAATGTTTAAAGGTAAAAAGATAGAGTATAAAAGATATCACCTAAAATAACGAACACTGACAAACCTGAAACACACTGAAACAAATATAAGTAACAACAAAACACAATAATGAAACCAAAAGACACAAAGATTCACAAATGAAGGTTCAAATCCAATCTAAGCTTTTTATAGCTTTCCTTAGTTGACCAATTTATACGACTCATGAAAGGATCAATTACAGGAATGAAAGATTTTAGTTGGTCAATCAATTGTTCAACAGTAGCAGTAGAGATTATGATTTGTCGTGCAGAAGATGTTAGAAATTCCTGTTCCACAGCGTGATAAAGAAAAAGACAACAACTTATCATAATAACCATTAACATTTAACAAACCTATGGGTTTATGGTGAATGTCTAGTTGGGCCCAAGAGAAAATATGAAAGATCTCTTCTAATGTACCTAGACCACCTGGTAAGGCAATGAAGGCATCAACATGGTTAAACATTGCATTCATTCAAGCAGACATTGTGAAGACTTGAAGTTCCTCTCTAATTGTTTTTCCAATGATGTCCCCTTGTGCCAAAGCTTCGGAGATGACCCCCAAAACTTGACTACCTCCTAAAAATGTAGCTATTGACACATCTCCCATTAACCCAAGACTGCTTCCCCCATATACTAAATGAATCTTTCTCTCAGCTAGCACTTGACCAAGATGATTTGCTAACTCTAAAAACTCTTTTTCTTTCTCAGGACTAGATCCACCAAAAACATAAATATTTCTTATGTGATGACCTAAGAAACTTGCCATTTCTACACACTTCGCTATTTGTTGAATGTATGGGTTAAGTACAATTGAAAGGAAGGAAAAAAGGGTTTTATAGATGAGAAATTAGAAAGGCAATCATACCACCTATATGTAGGCTAACTAGAGTCTCACACACTCTATCTCTCTCTCTTTTTATTTATTTATTTATTTACTTTTAAAAAAACATTTATATGTACAAGTAGTTGTGATTGTGGCTCACATTATCCCTTGGTTTTACATCCATGAACAGCTTAAACGCCCTCTATGGGTCGGGGATAGGCTTCCCATGCAGTTTTTCTAAAAACTGGCAAACAGGGTCTTTTCTAGTCAGATTCCCAAGACTAAGTCGATCATGTTCTTTATGAAGTAACGACCATAAATCATGATTTCCACAATGCACATCTCCACTAGGATGCATCTCAAGAGTCAATAAAAGGTTATCTAAATACTCCTTACTCAGGCCATCCTTAATGAATTGTATTTTATCTTCACGGTTTATAGATAACATTCCTAAAGAATGACATTGTGTATTACAAGTCCATCTTGCACATCGATGACAAACTTTCAGTCGTTTTGCACATGTTTCTTTGCAAAAGTGCTTTTACTTGTTCCAGGCATGTGTGAAATGGAGTTAGAGGACTCACCTAATAATCAGAATGTTGCTTTAATTAACCAGCGAATATCTTCAGGAATTCCATGATTCATTAACAATCTCAATCTTGCACATCTAGCATGGTAGATTTTTATAATCGCATTCTGAGGTAGAGCAGGAAAATACTTTTTCAATTTTACAAGATTAGTGTCCATTTTAAAATGAGAAATGGAAGAGAGATTCAAAGAATTGCAGAAATGCATATATGGATATCAGATATCAGTTATTGTGGGAAACTGAAAGAACCGACTTAAGTCACAAAGTATTGTTATCCGCCATTTGACCGGGGTGAGAGAAACTAGCAAAAATCACTCAAAAAGAAACATAAAAACAATGTGAGAAAAACAAAATAATCAACTTTTATCTACAAGATCATTCAAACCAGTTGATTCATTTTTACTAGGAAAATTATCAAAGTAAACTTTCGAACGATGTCCATTTTCCTTAAAGACATTGTCATTCTTTAAATTCTCAATATCACAGGCCCCATAAGGATTGCTCCATCTTGATCTTAGCTCTCTAGGGAATGCATAGAGTTGAAAATTATAAAACAAAACTTTTTGATAATTTTCACACGTTTTGCAGAATGCATGTGTCCTTGAACATGATGGGCCAAAAAAATCCATTTTGAAAGATTTTTGCAACTGTCTTTTTTGATGAGAAATAACTTCCACATGCTTCAAAATGACAAAGTTTAATGACACTACTTACCTCAATGTCGGGAATGAATCTTTGAAATATTTGATTAGGACTATTTGAATAAGTTAGGGATATCACCATAAAAGTTCTTCACTTCGTACAAAAACGTTTCTTTATCTTAGGTACTCCAGTCAACTGACAAATCTCCTAAAGCAAGAAAATTGATATTTTTATCATACCAAGGCATTGGATTAAGAGAAAGTAAGGATTTGTTAGGAAAGTAATCATCGATTGGTATGATGTCAGAGGTCGAATTTATTGTCACTGTTGACAAAAGATTCACATCAACATTTTCGGTGCTTTTTTCATCCGTGCTTTCTTCCTCAGAATAAATCATTTGCAAATCTTCAGATTCATCCAACTCATTTTTACTTAATGTAGATTCAAGTTGATCAAAACTAATTCATCTATATGATCTACTTCTTGTAAATCATTATCATCTCCACGTTGCTTGCAAATGTTGAAAATATTCATTTCCAATGTCATGTTTCCAAATGATAGCTTCATCAGTTCATTCCTACAATTAATCAATGCGTTAGAAGTTGCAAGAAATTGACGTCCTAAAATAACAGAAAATGAATTACAGACTTTAACAGGTTGTATGTCCAAGACAATAAAATCCACAGGATAAATGAATTTATCGACTTGTACTAACATATCTTCAATTATTCCTCTAGGCACTTTTATAGATCCATCGACAAGTAAAAGAGTTATAAAAGTTGGTTTTAACTCACCTAGATTGAGACTCTAAAAAACTGAATATGGAAGTAAATTCACACTAGCACCAAGATCAAGTAAGCCTCTTTCAATTTTATGCTCTCCAATAAAGCAAGAAATTATAAGACAACCAGGGTCTTTATATTTCAAAGCATTATTGTTCTGAAGAATAGCACTTACTTATTCGGCTAGAAAGGCTTTTTTTTCACATTTAGTTTCCTCTTCACGGTGCATAGATCTTTCAAAATTTAGCATAGTAAGGAATTTATTTAATAGCATCCAGCAAAGGTATATTGATTCTTACCTGTTTGAAAGTTTTAAAAATTTCAAATTTGTGATTGACTTTTCTTTGTTTGGTCATGGCTTGAGGAAATGGAAGTGCTGGTGGAGAATCAGTCTTTTCTTTGCAATTTTCAGATCCAACCCCTTCGTTACCCTCAGAGATTGACTCATCATCTTTCTCATAAGGTTCAAGAGAGGGTTTTTCAATAACCTTACCACTACGAAGAGTAGTGACTGATTTCACATGATCTATGTGCTGGCTTCTGAAACTACTTGCATTTGCATTGTATTGTCCCTTGGGATTTTGTTGTGGTTGAGATGGAAACTTACCTTTCTCTTGGAAACTGAGAGCAGATGTTAATTTTGGAAGAGTATTTTTAAAATCTGTCATGTTTTGAGCAAGTTGAGTATTGATTGTCTCTTGCTTTTCAATGAATGCATGCAATGTTTCCTCAAGATTTCTTCTAGAAGGTGGAGCATAAGGAGGTGCATATCCATAAGAATTTTGGAAATTATGGTGTGCTTGAAATGGTGGTTGTGAAGTTTGTGCATTGTTGTTCTCACTCTTCCAACTAAAATTTGAATGATTTCTCCAACCAGGGTTGTATGTTTGTGAGTATGGGTTATGGTTGGCCCTTTCGAAACTGTTTAAAGCATGGGCTTGTTCATGGAGACATTCCTTAAAAGAAGGCAAGGTTTGACAGTTATCAGTTGAGTGTTCATTTTCACATATTTGACATGCAATGTTTTCAATAGATTTTAATTGACCACTCTTTTTCAATTCTAGTGCCTCGACTTTTCTAGCAAAAGATGCAAACTTGGCTTGAAGGTCATGATCTTCCCTAAGGTTGTACATACCTCCACTAGATGTATGAGGTTGAGTTTTACTCGGTGCCTCATAAGTACCCGCGGTGTCCCAATTTTGAGCATTTTCAGCTAATAAGTCTAAGTACTCCATTGCTTCATCAGGGTCTTTATCTTCAAAAGTTCCATTGCACATCAATTCAACCATTTGCCTATCTTTAGGTGTTAACCCGTCATAAAAATGTGAAACCAATCTCCACGTTTCAAAATCATGATGAGGGCAAGTACTAAGTAAGTCTCGATACCTATCCCAACATTGGTAAAATGTTTCTCCTGGTTTTTGAGTGAAAGTGGTGATTTATCTTTTGAAAGAGTTTGTTCTATGAGATGGGAAAAACTTCTTTAAAAACTATTGTTGCATTTCATCCCAAACACGAATGGATCCTGGTCTTAAATTTTGTAGCCATGTTTTAGCTTTATCTTTTAATGAAAAAGGAAAAAGCTTTAATCTGATGGTGTTCATGCTACAATTTAAATTATTATATGTGTTGCAGACCTCCTCAAATTCCCTTAAATGCAAGTATGGATTTTCGAATTCAAAACCTTGAAAACAAAGGTAAAAGTTGAATAATGCCTAGTTTAAAACTAAAATGAGATGCATCGGGAGGAAAAACTAAGCATGATGCTGCACTTGTTCTTGTTGGATTCATGTGGTCTCTAAGTGTTTGATTATCTTCTTCAGCCATATTTTCTGAAAAGGATGAGGATACCCTACAAAGTCTATCACTTGATGTACGTGACCACACTCTTATACACGTGTAGGAATAGAATAAATGGAAAAAGAAAACAAAAGAAGAAGAAACAAGAAAAAAGAAACAAAGTTATATACAGGAAAAGTGAAACAAGAAAATAAACTAAAAATTATAATTTATACAAAACATACCTCCCCGGCAACGGCGCCAAAAACTTGACACGACAAAAAGATTGATGTCTTCTCCCAAGTGCAGGAGTGTCTAAGTAATAAATAATCCGGCAAGACCGGGGTCGAACCACAGGGAGGTTAATTCTACAAATTATAAACAAAAATTATAAATAACAACAACAACAACAATAACAATAATAATAGTAGTAATAATAATACTAATAATACTAGTAGTAGTAGTAGTAGTAGTAGTACTTATAATAATAATGATAATAATAATAACAATAAAAAAAAAGAAGAAAAGTTGATGAGCACTTTAAAATGAAAAATCAAAGTAAGGATTAAACAACAATAACAAACAATGTCAAGGTTAGAGGATCCGCTAATGGTATGTCAAACAAGTATACTATAAACTGTTATTGTTCAATTGAAAACCACACACAAAGGATGTTCCAATCTGATTATAGATTGTTAACATCATTACATTAGTCATCTTATTCAATTAATGCTAATACTTGTAAATTTCATCAAGCATTCACGATTATAACTTATGTTAACAACAAATCAAGTTTCTTTCATAGCTCAGGTGTCGATTATACCATACAGTATAGGATATGAAAGTGGACATTTACCACAAATTAAAGGTATCTTATATTATTAGATAGATTATTATAAAACATACTTTAGTTAAGGAGTTATTGATACTTCAAGTGCAAAATGATGATATAAAACCATGATAAAAATGCACTTTTGAGTACTAATCACACCCCCAACTAGCTTATTACTAGTCTCTAGTAATCAAAGCGTTAAAATAGAAAGGCAATTTGTAAATTCCATAAAGCAAGGTATTCATCATTTAACTTCCATTACTCTATCCGGATAAACAAACTCTTGTTATATTTATAAACCTGCTCAATTCCTCTTAACAAGATATTCATAAACCTTTCTTTTGTGCTCAATGTATCAACACATAATTATAGGGCTTTTCTTGGAAGAAAACAAAATTTTTGTTCTAATGTTTAAGGTTAACTTCCTTGGGTTGGGATTATTATTTTTGTCTTCTTCTTTTTTTAATATACAATAATTTAAAACACCATGCATCTTTAACTCATGTAACGAGCTTTCAGCTAATGACTCCCAGACCAGTTGGTCTTAGGGCATTAGGTGTTAAGAGACCTGAAGTTCTTCTCCAATTGTTTTTCCAATGATGTCCCCTTGTGCTAAAGCTTCGGGGACGACCCCCAAAACTTGACTACCTCCTAAAAATGCAGCTATTGACACACCTCCCATTAACCAAAGATTGCCTCCCCCATATACTAAATGAATCTTTCTCTCAGTTAACACTTGACCAAGATGATTGGCTGATTCTAAGAACTCCTTTTCTTTCCCAAGACTAGATCCACCGAATACACAAATATTTCTTATGTGATGACTTGAGGAACTTGTCATTTCTACACACTTCAGTAGTTGTTAAATGTGTGGGCTGAGTAGAAATGAAAGGAAGGAAAAGAGGGTTTTATAGATGAGAAATTAGAAAAGCAATCATACCACCTATATATAGGCCAGCTAGAGTCTCAGACTCTCTCTCTCTCTCTCTTTTTTTATTTATTTATTTACTTTTTTAAAAAAACATGTATATGTACAAGTAGTTGTGATTATGGCTCACATCTTCCCTTAGTTTTACGTCTAAGAACGACTTAAACACCCTCTATGGGTCGGGCATAGGCTTCCCATCCAGTTTTCTTAAAAACTGGCAAACAGGGTC
>SRLM01002316.1:58965-97453 GCA_015708895.1 Populus ilicifolia | reverse complement strand
TGTTCATTCTTAAGCAATAATTAATCTTCATCCTTTTAAACTTCATTGTAATATCTTCCGATCTAATATCACCATCATTGATATTAGGATGAGTTATCTTATATATCTTGAAGGAATCACCAATACATCACCATTAAAATTGATTTGGACCAAGACTTACTTTTTCTTGTCATTTAAAATCTATTTACACTTTTTCATCTTTGAAAACAAATCCATCAATTATTTCCAACCAAGTTATTGTTAATTTAATTTCTCTTGAGTTGTTTTTTTTGTTACCTAGCTTAATTTCCAGATCTAGCTCTCTGTGGATATGACCTCGATCTTACCGAGTTAATTGCTACATCGCACACTTGTGCACTTGCGAGTTAAAACAAGCCGATCATAAAAAACGGTCAAGCAAACACCATAAAATTTCTCGTTTCCTCCATATATTAACTACTAACCCAAAGTTTATGACATTTTGAATGGACTGATTAATCTGCACATTCCTTTGCAATTTAACTAATTAACTTCACAATTCAATCCTAAATAAATAACCAAGATATAATCAAATAATAACTTGGAAGAAATTTTCATAAAAAAAAGAGAGGTGGTGGTATGATATTATTCTCAGTTTAAGAACAATACATTATTACTTGTTAAAAAAGTTCTTTCAATATATGTGATGTTGGCATATTCTCAGTTAATTATTTCTATGAACATTATTATCAAGCATTCAAAATTATAAAGTGAAGCTGAAACTTTAATTGATTTCTAAAGTTCTTGGTAAATGTGGTATAACAATGATAAACATTGGATGCATTAAAAATTTAAAAATATTTGAATTACTTCGGTAAAAAATACTCAAAATTTTATCTTGTTTTCCGTAACCACTTATCATGCATTCAAAATTATAAAGCAGCATGCATCGCTTTTAAAATTGGTTAATTGAAAAAACAAAATGCTAATTTGGCACAACATGCATACAAAAAACTTAAGTTTTCAAGTTGTAAGCATCCAGTCATAAACTACAAAGAAATAAGTAAAGATCTTGATATTTTCTAAAATATCTGATTAAAAAAATAACGAATCAATTGTCTATATAGAGGTAAGAAACCACCGTAACCAAAAGAAATAATTGAAAGGATCTTTTGGGTTTAATTTTCACCATCAATGTATTTTTTAATTTACGAGTGGCGTGCGTAAACAAGGACTTGAAGAAAAAGGTGGCTTGAAATGGAGGGAAGCCAAACCTAAACTACTATATATATTGGTATGCAAATGGCTATATATTACATTGACCTTCCTATGGGCTATAGCCCACCCCCCACGAACCGTGGCAACTCGCAAGCTAGTGGTCAGCCGCTTGGCCAAAAAAGTGACAGCCAATACCTGATTCTATCCATGTCTTTGAATCCTTGATGACTTGAGATTTCTTTCTCTTAATCAGGCACAATGCCAACAAGCTGTAATGGACTCTGAAGTTAATTAATAATACTACATAAATTGCAAGGAATTTACTGAAAAAATATGCACATTGCCCCCTCAGACCCTATTATTTTGTGTAGACATGTTTGCATGAAACTTAGTTTTAGCTTTCTAGATTTGCCATCTACTTTATTATGAGTTTTTAAATTTTTATATTTATAAAATTTATATTAGTTGATATTGGAACTAGACTATAAAAATTTAAACTATACCTTTCTGAAAATTTTGTTTTGTTATATAAGGTTAAATTTCTCTTTGATTTCAATTTTTCACTCTTTCTCTTGCTTATGACATCTACTATTATTACAAAAAAAAAATTCTCATTGTTTTAGTTACCATCCCTCCATATCAGTAACACTAAATAAAAAAAAGATGTTAGAAAGCAAAAGATATAGTTATGCCATGAAAACCTAATACAAAAGAGATTGAATCAAACCATGTTGAAGTCATTTTCAAATTTATATTATATGTTTTTTAGGTACAATAACATCAAATATTAAATTTAGGGTCATTTAAACTTTATTTGATTTGTGTTTCAAATTTAGATATTAGATCTTGTAAACAGGTCTAATTTGCGTCAACTTATAAAAAGTGTTTTTTTACTATCAAATTATAGTCTCATCTTTGTTTTTTTTTTTTTCATATATTTATTGCTTCTTTATTCATTACACTTATTTGGATTGTATGTTGTTTTATTGGGTTGTATTGAATTTCAAAGTAAAAAGCCTCAATGAGTGGAACACTAAAGAAGTGTAAATACGTGAGAAGTGTAAACATATAAGGGAGTGAGTGAGGAAATAATTTTTTTTTATCACTAATGTATTTTACAATTTTAAAGATGTAGGAAAACACCACCAATTGAAAATCAAGCTTTTCAAATTCAAGCCTTAATACAACAAATGAAAATGATGAACAAGGTAATAGAGAATTCAGAGGATATGATAGAGAAAAGGGAGAGACTTGATGCAAAAATTAATGGTTTGGATAATAGAGTTGATCTAGTTGAAAAAATGTTAAGAGGCATGAAAGGAACATGAGTCCCGTTATTGATGATAATTTTGATGAAATGGGTGATGACGATTATAATATTTTGCTTTTAGGCTATTGAGATCAGTTTAGGCAGCCTATAAACCATATGTATGAGGGGGTTATGAGAGATGAGCAATTTCAGCCAAGTACAATCCTAAGGTGTACTTGGAGCAAGAAGAAGAAAATAAAGCTCTTATTTGATTGTCATAACTATTTGAAGGATAAAATGGTTAAGCTTGTTGTAATTGAGCTTATGGATTATGCCATTTTATCGTGGAATTAGCTTGAGTAACACAAGGAATAATGAGAGGCATGTTGAGACTTTGGATGAGATAAAGGCAATTATAAGAAGATGATTTATCCATAATCATTATTATAAGGAATTACACCAAAAGTTGCAATGTTTGAGTGATATGATCAAATTGTTAATGTTTTTTTTTCTAAGTACAAGAATGTTAAAGTAATAAATAACTCGACAAGACTAGGATCGAATCATAGGGAGTTAATTGTATATATTATAAACAATAATAATATAACAATAATATTAGTAATAATAATAATAATAGTAATAATAAAGAAGAAGAAGAAGAAGAAGAAGAAGAAAAAGAGGAGGAAGTTGATGAGACCTTTGAGATGAAAGATCAATGTAAGGATCAAACAAGAAAAAATAATAATTATCAAGGTTAAAAGGCTTACTAATGATATTTCAAACAAATACAGTATAAACTCTTATTATTCAACTGGAAACGACACATAAAGTAGGTTCCAATCGGATTATAAATTATTAACATGATTATATTAGTTATCTTATTCGAATAATGCTAATACTTGTAAATGTTGTCAAGCATTTATGATTATAACTTATGTTAACAACAAATCAAGTTCCTTTCATAGCACAAATGTCGATTATACCTTATGGTTGTGGTATAAAAGTGTCAAGTATTTGTTATACCAAGTGTTATACAACACAAATCTAAATTAGCCATTTAACAAGCAAAGTATTAAGAGTGAACAAGATAACAAATACAAAACATAATAGTATCAAACATCAAAGTCTATGTTGAGTTTATACTAAAATTATTCTTGCATCATTAGTATAATCTTTTCACATTGACATAATAAACTTAACTAAATATAATGAAAAAAAAACATAAATAAACAAGACAAGAACAAAAATAAAATAAAAGTTAACTTAGTAAAGGAAAGGAAATGAGAAACATAAACAAGAGATTAATATAAGTGAAACTTAAGCATTACAATAAATAGAGAGCAAGAGTATGATCTTGATTTGTAAACCAAGATGTTTAAATGCATGAAAATGCTTTCTTTTATAGACCAAAATTGAGAACTATTGACTAGTTGACTAATTATTGAGTGAGTGACCATATCTTGACTTGGTGATAATCCTTATCTTATTGTCTACTAAAAACATTATTGCCAATATCAGATTTTAGATATACTTGAACATAAAAGTTTTATGAAATTATCTCAGTTTTTTATCAAAAAAGTTAAGGTCATTGGACTTGTAGAACTCAAGATATGGGCTGAACACTAAATAATATTTGGACCGTAAGGTAAATTTAGACTTCTACGTTGTTGCTAAGATTTGGACTTCCAAACAGTAGAATTAAGTCTTGCCTTCGTATGAAAGTTTAAGACCTATGTCTTAGCTTTTTATCAATATAAAATAGACCTACATCCAAGTTATGTAGCTCCAATTATGATTCAATTACTCAACAGTATTCTAGTTTAGACTAAATCAACATATTTTTTCTAAGCTTCATCCTCTCTTTGTCCTTTTAATTTTAGTATTTCAACTTATCAATCAATTCTTCTATTTATATGATAGGCTTGCATTTAGAATGAACATTTACCATAAATCAAAGATAGCTTATGATATCAGACTTGTTGTTATAAAATATGCTTTAGTTAAGGAGTTATTAATACTTCAAGTGCAAAATGATAATATAAAATATTGATAAAAATACACTTTTAAATACTAATAATTGAGTCAAGGTAGAAAGAGTATTAATGAGTACCACAAGAAGATAAAGATTACAATGGTTTTGGTTAATTTAGTTGAGGATAAGGAGACCACTATGAATAGGTTCTTAAATGACATAAATCATGAGATTATGAATATTATAGAGTTGTAACATTACATGGAGTTAGGGGATATGATGTATATGAAAAAAAATAGAGAGACAACTTAAGCGTAAAGGTAGTTCACAGCCAAACCAACAATTAGTTTCTTCATCACCTTAGAAACCTAATTGAAACACTAATATAGGGATTACCGAATCTCAACTAAATGTGAGAGAGAAAAATGAGAATATGAAAGAGAAGAAAGATATCTCTATTGATATTAAAGGTAAAGTTGAAACTCCTACATCTCTTAATCGTGATAAAATATTTTTTGTTTTTTTTAAAGTTTATTATGTTAGTCTATAATGTCCAAACAAGTGAGCTATGATTAGGAAGGCTCATTGTGAGGATGTGATTGATAGTGAGGTTAGTGATGAGGAGGAGATACCCTCACTTTAGGATGATAATGATAATTATATTGATTATTGACACGACTAAAAGATTGATGTCTTCTCTTAAGTGCTAGGGTGTTGAAGTAATAAATAACCCGGCAAAACCGAGGTCGAATCATAAAGAGGTTAATTGTATAATTTATAAACAATAATAATACAATAACAACAACAACAGTAGTAGTAGTAGTAGTAGTAGTAGTAGTAGTAGTAGTAGTAGTAGTAGTATAGAAGTTGATGAGAACTTTGAGATAATAACATTAATATAAGGATTAAACAATGATAAAATAAATGTAAAATGTTAGAGCATCTATTATTGGTATTTCAAACAAGTATAGTATAAACTTTTTTTTATTACTCAACTAGAAACTATACACAAAAGAGGTTCCAATCGAATTATAAATGGTTAACATTATTACATTAATTATCTTGTTTGAATAATGCTAATAATTTTAAATGTTGTCAGGTATTCATAATTATAACTTATGTTAACAACAAATCAAGTTTCTTTCATAGCACAAGTGTTGATCATGCCATACGGTTGAGCCATGAAAGTGCCAAGTATTTATTGTGCCTAATATTATACAACATAAATCTAAATTAACCATTTAACAAGTAAAGTATTAAGAGTGAACAAGATAACAAATATAAAACATGTTAGTACCAAATATTGAAGTCCATGTTAAGTTTACACTATACTTATTCTTACACCATTAGGGTAACCTTTTCACTTTGACATAATAAACTTAGCTAAATATAATAAAAGAGATAAACATAAATAAACAAGATATAAACATAAATAAGATAAAAATTAACTATGTAAAGGAAAAAAAATGAAAAGCATAAACAAGATATTAATGAAAGAAAAACTTAAGCATTACAAAATATAAAGAGAGAAAGCAAGAGTATGATCTTGATTTGGAAACCATGATGCCTAAATACATGAGAAATACTTTTTTTTATAAGCTAAATTTAGAAACTATTGATTTGTTGACTAATTGTTCAGTGAGTGGCCAACTCTTGACTTGATGACAATCCTTATCTTCTCTTTTGAATAAAACAACATTGATAACGTTAGAATTTGAACCAACCTCACTCATGAAAGTTTTAGAAAATTATCTCAGCTTTTTAGAAAAAAAATTAAGGTCATTTGAACTTTTAGAACTCGAGATATAAGTTGAATAATGAATAGTGTTTGGATTGTAGAATAGATTCAAACTTCTACATTGTTGCTAAGCTTTGAGCTTCCAAACAGCAGAATTAAGTCTTGTCTTCTATGAAAATTTTAGGCCTGTATCTTAACTTTTCATTCATATAAAGCAGACCTGAATTCGAGATCTACAACTCTAGATATGACCTAATTACCGAATAATGTTCCAGTTTGGATTACACTAGCATCTTTTTTCTAAATTTAGCCCTCTCTTTATCCTTTCAATTTCAATACTTTAACTCATCAATCAATCCTTTTATTTATGTAACAGACTTGTATTTAGGATAAACATTTACTATAAATTAAAGGAATCTTATGATGTCAAACTTGTTATTATAAAACACATTCTAATTAAGAGTTATTGATAGTTCAAATGTAAAATAATAATATAAAACCTTGATAAAAATATACTTTTAAGTACTAATCAAGTATTTAGTTAAGGGAGGTGTTTTTGATAAAATAAGTATAAAATTTACAAGTTAAGGTGAGAGATTTGGAGGAGCGATGAGAGAACTTCTTTCATATAAGGTGCTATGTTTAGAATAAGGTATGTGATTAATAGTGGAAGTTGTAATAATATGACTACTTCTGATTGATGGATAACTTGAACTTGCATAGTATAAAACATTCTATTTCATATAAATTGTAATGATTGAATAATTGTGGAGACGTGAAAGTGCTTTAATAGGTTTTAGTTGCATTTTTTATTGGAAAGTATTGTGATGAGGTGTTATGTGATATTTTACCTATGTATTATAGTTATATTTTCTTAGGTAGGCCTTGATAATATGATTAGAAAGTTATATTTGTCGAGTTTGAGAATAGATTTTCTTTTATGAAAGATAAGAAGTTTTTAGTTATTGTTTCCTTAACACTTAAACAAGTTTATGAGGACCAATTAAAGCTTAAAAAAGAGAATATGACTGAAAATAAGAGTTTGCATATTAAGGATTCAAAATATTTTCTTTGTTAACAAGACTATGTATGGTTTTGATAGCAATCCTTCATTTTGGATTGATAGTGATTTGTTGCCTTTAGAGGGTATTCTTTATGTAATATATTCAATTACTTATTATTTTAAAGAGAAGGGATTATATAATCCAAGAAAAGGTTGAACAAGAAAATTTAGATTTTATTGTAATTATATCTATTGTTTAGTTTTATACTATTAATTATAACTTTTAATTTGACTATTGGATCAGATTGAAAGTTTATTAGGAGTTTCAACTCCTAAAACCAACCTTTTGCTGCCTCTTATAATTTAACAATTGTAAGTACTATCAAATAAGTTTAATAATTTTATTGCTAACAAATATGCAACAAGATATTATGCAAGTTAATGATAAACTTGATGCACTTTGAACATTATGCATACAATTGCATAACAATATCTAATGCGTGATAGTTTTTAAATATATTATAAACTGTTAGGATTTAATATGTTGTATGAAGTATTCTTTGAATATGTTATGAATTGTTTTTATGAAACATGTTAAGAACTGTTAGGATGTTGTTACATAAATATTGTTAACTATTTTCATGCTATATAACATTATTTGAATTATAACATTATTTGAATTGTGCTTTCAAGGATACTTTAATGAATTATCTTTTTATGATTGAACCATCTGAACTTCTTGCATGCTAATTCATCCTTATTATGTTTCGTCACAAGTCAACTAAACAGGGGGATTATAAATGTCAAAATGATTAACTATGATTGATAAATGATTATTTACGTTGATGAAGATGAATTTGTTTAGATTTTTAGTTTATTCAAATTAGAAGAATAATTAATCAAGTTTATCTTATAGGATATAACATGATTATTTTTGTAATTATCTAGTTTGTTTGGATAAATGATATAGAAAGTTCATATAAATTATAAATACAAGTTATTTAAAGATAACAGTTAAAGAAGTGTTTTTGTGAAGCATGTTAGTAGTCTGTTAAGAACTTAATAGGCTAGGAAGCTTGAAAATAATATTTATCAAATATTCTTATTCTTATCACACAGATTTGTATATAAGAAAGAATAATCATAAGCATTTTGTAGAGTAGCTTTTGCAGCGGAACAAGAGTACCTAATTAGCTAAGAAATTATACAAAATTTTACAATATATACTTTTTGACACATGAGTGAGTATGTAGAAAATTATTAAGAAGAATTGTTTGTTGAAGAATTAGAAAGCCTGCAGATTTCTAGGAAGAGTTCTTATGTTAATTGTTAGGTATTCTAGCAAGTTACTTAGCTAAAAGCAAAATACAATGTTTGTCTTGACAAGTAAAAATAGTGTAAATATAAAGGTTTGGTAATCAAAACTAGTAAAAATTGTTTATTATAAGTTTGACTCCATAGAAGATTTATTTATCTTTTAAAAAGTTTAAAAATTTCTTCTTATGTAGTTAAATAACTTACTCATACAAGTTTTTTGCATTTTAATATAAATAAAACAGAAACAGACTCTAAATGCATTCTTGAGCATCTAGTGAAGAGCTCGGGGGGTGTTTACATAGATTTTTCTATATTAAATGTCATCGTAGCTTAAAAACTGTAAATAAAGTGTAACCTTGTGATTTCCAGATTCAGTTATGCAGCCATTAGCACATGGGATGGATTACATGACCTTATTGTAAATACTCTTTTATTATTTTTTTGTTCTCTTTCTAGTTCTCAAGCAATGCATTCCTAGCTTTTCCGGGCTCCATTCTTGCTGCATTAGTTACATTTTTGTTTTAGATTGTGGAATCCTTGTGCAAAATATGCTCGGTCGAAAAGGGTTAACACTGCTCCTTTCGAAAGGTGTCAGACAATTCACAGTTCACATATTGAATCCCATTTCTACCTTCACTTCTGTGTATCGAATTTACTTAATTTTAGAGAAACATATGAATGGCCGAACCTCATGAAACTGATGTATCCTTTCAAAGTGTTTTAAATAATCATGAAAAATGACCTGGCTTCTTGGAAGAGTTTCAACTGCCGATGAGGGATACATTGGCGGAGGAACTAGCATCAATGTCACTGGCTTTAATAGATCTGAGATGGTCCACCAGAAGGTGTCAATCAGTCACCAAAGCTAGCAGAAAGTAGGAGGAAGTTAAAAAGAAACAAATTCCTGCCTCGGATCAGTTCGTTTACCATCATTTGCAGCAGAAAGAAGTAGCTCCAACAGTCTTGGCTAGAGGGCCATATTCAAAATACTTTCTTCACAGTAATGTAAAACTGCATTTTTCGGTGGGGTTAATAACTTCTTTCAACCTAACTCTTCATCAGTCTTTATCCACTTCCATGGTCTAATTACACAATAAACACCCAATACCAGCTAGCAGATACAATTTCGTCATCAGTCATAAAATATGCACTAGTTCACCTACCTGTGTAACCTACTTGGAGGGCACTATCAAATATTTGCAACTAATTCCAACTACTTGGAGGACAGTGAAAAGCAGTGACAAGAATATCTTAAAGCTGCAGACATTGTGAGGTTTTTGATTCCCAATTCACACGGAACCAATTTATTATGTAGAAATCTTTGCTATCCTGGGAGCCTGTACCCGAAGCCATGCTAATTGTTTTCATGTTGGCATTTTACTGGATTATGTGATAGTCTGAAGCCCATGGCAGCTCGCCTCTCATTGTACAGAAGATTGAGAGTTTCTTTGAAGTGTTTCAACTGCATTACTAAGGCATCAGTCATTTAATTGATCCAAAGGAGCTAGTGATGATGTATCCTTCTTGATGTTTTTGAGATGGCCGAGCAGAACTTTCTTCGCCATATTCATAATTTCTTTCCACCTTAACTCCCCATTCATCCACACAATGGTCACCGAACCTTAATTATAGTGTTCAAAGAAACTGCTACCAAACTGTACTGAGTGTCTTCTGGTCTAAATTATAGTATTTGGAAAGAGAGATTAGATTATGAGAAAGAGACTAGACAAGAGAAACAGCCTCAACTCAACAGAACCTAACGATTAATTTGATAAGCTGAAGCAGGGTTTTGATTACATTCCTTTATATTTCAGCAGAAGGACCTGAAAGATTAGATTCAAGATGCTCACAACCAGAAGGGCCAGAGTGACGACAACATATTAAGGACACAAATATGATGGAAATATATAGTTGCAAGCAATTCTACGCGCAACAAACTGCTCTCTAAGAATAAATATTTAGAGCTACATTACATTTTGCACTATTCTCACTAATATCGCTCCTCTCATGGTCCTGGTTGATCAGCCCTTAAACACCAGCTCCTTTTCCTAGTCTGTCTCTCAAAAGTTTCAGTCCCATGTACCTGCATTCACAAGCAACCATTCATTTTTATTTTTTTTGTGTAAAAATTAAAAGCTTTGTAACCTTGTGTTCTTGAGAAGGAAAGAGCACTACTTAGAACCACTTTCCTCAATTCAAGGTTTTTAATATCTTACCTGCCCATCATCATGACTGTGGCTTGAGGATTAGTCCCAGGAGATTCATCAAATACCGAGCCATCCACAATGCGAAGCCTGTTCACACCAAGAACACTGTAATCACGGTTCACCACCTTGCCAACATGACACCCACCATGATAATGCCAAATTGTGATTACGGTGTCTTTGCAGAACTGCTCTAGGGACTTGGTGTCATTGGTATGCTTAGGTACTAGGTTAACATTAGCACTGACACTCATGTTAAGGATCTTGTCCCTGGTCTGCTTGTCACATTGAGTGAAATTTCTGAAGTGTTCTGATTGCGCCATCTTTGTAGCCATGCGAATACCATCAACACAGCGCTGTAGATCATGTGGATGTTTAAAATAGTTGAAGGTAACAGAAGGGTTGTCTTCAACATTTGTGCTGATCAATCTGAGCTGGCCGGTGGAAATGGGGCTGGCTATCTTTTCAAGAATGAAGCCTCCTTTGAATGCCTCATGTGGTATGTCTTTCTTTCTTTTAATGTAAGCTTGGATGGCCTCTGGTGTTCTTTGCTTTGGAGGTAAGGTTGATAGCTGCCCTATCTGGTTATAGAAAAAAAATGAATTTTATGTTTTAATTCCACAGTTAAACAAAATCATTGCTTAAAGGAGTTACATCACATCATAATTACAACTTTCAATAAATTTTGCACATCAGTGAACGTACATATATATATATATATATTTCGGTGACCGATGGTGCTCTCCTCTGCATAGCAGGAGGAAGAACGGAAGGAAGGACTCAGGTTCAAGTCATGCCCTATCTGTCTTGAGTAACATAAAGGATATACTAATGGCGCAATGTTAGTTGAAATGTTTCTTACCTCTGCAGACATTATTCCATGGTGACAATGAATGCTATCCTTGGATTGCCCATATCCACTGCTAGCTTCAATGTACACACCCATCTTGGTAATCCCTACAGTTTGTATCAGGGACTGCTGTACTGGTCTTTTAAAGGGCACAAAAATTGCGTTCATGGGATTATCTGCCATGCCTTTCCCGACAAACTTGTTGTGGAGTACTACTGAAATTTTCTTCTCCTCGAGTTCATCTTTCGGACCAATACCACTGAGCAATAGCATCTGAGGGGTGCCAATGGCTCCGCACGACAATATTATTTCACTCCTCTGGCTGTTTGATAGAAATGCTTGATGCTGGTTTCCATTTTCATCTTTGAACAGGACTCCTACTGCTTTTGGTCGCTTTCCTGTGTTAAACATTTTGAGCTCACAAGTCACAAGGATCAGTAGTTGAGATATTTACATAACATTGCAACTAATTAAGCTTGTTATACATACCTGAAATATCAAATAAAACCTTTTGGACGGTGGCATGCACCAACACAGTAAGCTTCCGAGGGTCTGCAGAAGCAAGTAGTTCAGCAGCAGTTTGCCGGCGGCCGAATTGGTCAAAAATGGTACCACCAAACTTGGTTCCATAGATGTGATCATATGTGAATCCATTGAAAGGTGCCACTCCAAGATCCAAAAGACTGTCCCTTACAACAACCTGCCATGGTGCAACTT
The DNA here is from genome assembly GCA_015708895.1 of Populus ilicifolia. Taxonomy (NCBI): domain Eukaryota; kingdom Viridiplantae; phylum Streptophyta; class Magnoliopsida; order Malpighiales; family Salicaceae; genus Populus; species Populus ilicifolia. The sequence continues at coordinate 85,227 of SRLM01002316.1, read as the reverse complement.
TAGGCCTGTGAACGATTTGCTTCTCAACCCACGGGTATGACTTATTCACCAACTTTGCATCCCAGCCTACTTTGTGTATAAACCTGCAAATAAACAATTTCTTCAACTTTTCCAAAGGTTTCATTACAAATTTAGAATGCATAACTTAAGCAGTTTCCACTCTCAATATAACAAGTGATCGTACGTGGATTTCAAGTTACGTGATTACAAATGATTCATGTTACAAAAGGAAATATTGGGTGTCGCCACATTTCTCTATGCTTTATGCAATGATGGATTAATTTATAAGTTCGATTGTCGCCAAAAACAATGATGAATGCTTAATTATATAAGCTTCACTTTCCTTAACCTCTTTCATTTGAAGTAATAAGTGAGATTAGTTAAAAGTTAACAACATTAACACACCATTAGTAAAAACAATAACAGCTAAGAGACAGTTTAACATTACAATCAAAATAATATGCACACACATATATATATATATATTTATACTCGTAATTCCAAACAAAAGCAATCGTGCCTAAATTAGGTGGCATAACGAGAGGCAGAAAGAGTTGTGGTGGGCTAATTTTATTAAAGATGAGCTGTAAGAGTCTTGGTCTGTACATTAAAAGAGGGCCATTTGTCGTCATGGGTCAAAATAAATGTCACGTTTGATTCCCCTTTGAAACTCTCTCACCTGACCAATCAATCCCCTTGAGAATGGCCGCGAAGAAGATTGAAATAAGCCCAGACACAGCATTAAATTAAAGAAACCACTTCCATTGCAGCTGGGTAAGAAACCATAAATGCTCTGTATAATTGACGTACAAGGTCATGAATATCACTAATCCTGAGCGATTTTCTTGAATGTATGACCCCATAGCGAGTCCTCCTGTTGGATCTAATTTAATGACAATCGCACAGAACACTTGTTCCGTCATGTTATGACTGATGATAACATGCTTGATTTTGGCGGCATCAACATCTAATCCAGGCAGAAAAACATCTTCACATCACCCTTAGCAATTAGCATAGTGTTTCTCGTTACAGAATTACTGTGAAAATTCTAGAAGGTTATTTAAAAAATTTAGAGTGAAATTAAAAAATTTAAGGTAAATTTATCAAAATTACGACAGAAAAATTAAAAATAACATCATTTTTAAATAAAAACAGCTTTTCGCAAGTTCATATTGCTAAAAATGACCACCCACATTCATATATGCTTCCTCCAGATTTGACTACTTTTTCTCCAAATTCTTTTTTGTTTTACTATATGTTTTTCCATCTCATCTCTCCCTGCCTCAAAACCAGAGCTAATTAACTTCATGTGGGATCTAGGGAAGTTCATTGAGAGTATGAATATTAAATTAAAATGAAAATGTTAAAAAACAGTGACGATGTGGTAGGTGATGACTAGTTGTTATCACATGTGAGGTAAAAAGGAGAGATTAACCATACCTTGTGCTTGCCCTGGTGTAGAACCCAGCATTGATGCAAGTACCACCACCCAAAACTCTAGCCCTAGCATTGAGGACTCCATCAGTAGAAATAAAGTATTGGGAAGCAGAAGTTGATGAAGTATCAGCGAGGGTTAAGTGGAAGTTCTTTGAGAAGGAGACATTTGCATTGGCAAAAGGCACTCCACCTCTTTCAAGCAATAAGACGCTAAACTTCTGAGAGAGTGTGGCAGCCAAAGGACACCCAGCTGTGCCACCTCCAACAACTATATAGTCATATGCATGGTCTCCCCCACCACTTGATGAGAAGGATGACGATGATGGGAATGAGCTTGCTTTCCTGATGAACGGATATCTAAGTTCAGAGTAATGGTGCCCAGCTGTATGGCAACAAAATTTTCATGTCAATCAAAGAAATCTCCCACCCAATTTTACCTTTAAACATCAAATAACACATTGGTACTGATGATCATATGATGTAGACGGCGACTCCCATAGATATTAGAAAGTTACATTTATGACAAAATAAATGCACTCACAAATCACAAACAACTACCCTTGTCAGCCTGTCTAAGCTATAAAAAATAGAAAAATATTTCAGCCACCATTCTCGAGGCTACTTCCCTTAATTTCTGCTCTTGAAGAAGAAAAAGTAGTAGAAGATGACGAAATTTATGGAATGAATCACAATCGTTTCTCACATTCTTTGAAACAAAGATAGAAACTACATAAGAATCATACGATCCTTATATTGACAATACATTATACTAAATCTTTATTCCGACTACTTGTGAATGAAAAATACAATAGAGGATGAATCAAACATCGATCCATGCCAATGTACGCCAAGTTTAAAGAATATAAACACTGAAACGTTCCTCTAAGCTGTCAAGATGGTGTAGAAACCCTGAAATGGTGCTCATTTTCATATGTATATTAACTATAGAAGATTTCTTTACCAAATTAAAGAATGAAAGTAGACACAGAAAGAAATAAAAGAGGCATAGAGACAGTAAACAATGATCAGGGAGGTAGGTATTATAAGCTATAAGCTAGGAAGAACCTTGAGATGAAGAGAGAGTATAAAGCCATAGACAGAGGAAGAGAAAGAGCTGGTTGGCAACAGAAGAAGCCATTGCAGGCAGACAAAAGCCACAGAATTAGACTCAGCAGCAGAACTGGAAGATCTTGTTTCAAACTCTGTGGCTGCCTCTGGTTGGCCTTGTTTTGCGTGATCACATCCTTTATATATACTTTAGATTATATATATATAATAATTTTTTTTATTTAATAAAAAGCTTCAAAAAAATAATAATTAAAGTTACCCAAGACCTCACTTTCTGTATATACATAAATAATAATAATAAATAATAATAATGAAACATTTCTTAAATAAAAGAGAATTTATTGTATAAAAAAATATATTGCAAATTGTAATAATAAATTGATAATTTTATCATCTTATCAAATCAGCCAAAAAAATCTAAATTTAGAGGTAAAAAAGTTATTTCACCAAAATATTCTCTAATTTTTTTTTTTAGATTTTATATTTTTAGCACAATAAATTTACTAGAATAACTTTAATTTTAAAATTTAATTAAGTTTTATTTGGGGATTTTTTTATATTTTTAATTTGTTGTTTTGTTATAATAAAGTTGTTTAAGAAGTAAATTAGTCTTTCATATTAATTAAAAAATATTTTTTAAAAAATCCTATTAAACATATGAGAGAAGTCACGTTGGTTCAATAGTGCATGCGCTGTCATGTAAAGATTAAAATTTTATTTTTGTTGTGCATTCATTTCCTTATGATGTTTTTTTTTTCTTAATAGGTGATGCATGTTTAGTTTTGACAATCATCATTGTTGTTTTATTTTTATTTTATTTTTATTTTTATTTCTTCAAGATTCAAGATGCCAATTAAAATTTCAAAACAGTCCTTTTGACAGGGTATATTTAAGTATCAATCCTTATTATTTTAATTGTTTAATTTTTATTATTGATCTTTTTATAAGTCTCTTATTTTATTTTTTTCAATTGTATTCTACAATTTAGGCCTTTTTTAATTTTATTTTTCAGATTTCATCTAGATTCTTTTTTTTCATTTGTTCCTTGAATTTTTTAATAAACTTTTAATTATTTTTAATTTCATTATTTAATAAAAATTGTTTATTTTTTTAGATTTGGTCATCATCCTCTTTGGTATTTCTTCTTTAATTCTTTTATGAAATAGGTTTTTCTTTTCAATTTAACCATTTAATATAAAGTTATCATTCATCTACTTTTTTTTAATTTAATTTAGTTGCTATTTTTTCTTTTGAATGTTTTTGTGTGATTGTTGTTGTATTTTCAATTTTTTACTTTGACATTCGATTTATTAAAATTTAAGTTTTTTGATTTTTCCAGGTTTGATTTTCCAGTCAAATGGGCCGAGTCACATGTTCACATCATTTTTTTTTTACATATTTTCTTTTGTGATCTAATTACTTGATGTTGACCTTTTTTTTTAGTAGAATAGACTTTATAGTTTTTCTCATATTTTTTTATAGAATTATTTTGAATTCATAACCTAACTTTTAGATTTGACAAGACAAGTGGGCTGACATTTTTTTTAGCTTTTAATTATTATTTTGTTTTTGAATTCTTTTGTGGGATTAATTTTTTAGTTTATCTTTGAATTTTAATTTGTTAGGAATTGAGTTTTATAATTTTTTTATATTTGATATTTCTGATCAAATGATTCGAGACACAAGTTTTATGGATTAAGATGAGTTGGTGTGTATATATTATTTTTATTATTTAATATTGATTTTCCTCATTTTATATATATTTTTTATTTTTTTAAAACAGCTTATATCATTTGAACATTATTTTTTTTCTCAATATTTTTTTTTATCTAACAAGTGGTATACAACTAGTATTCTAAAATCATTTTAATAATGCAGCATTAACATTAAAACTAACCTTATTTCTCCATCTATTTTGCATAATGTACATAATGTAGTAATAAACTCTTTTATAAATATAAATAAAAGCTACCACAGGGGGGNGGGGGGGGGGGGAACCATACAATATTTCTTTTTCGGGAGAAAACTAAACGTCACTTCCCCAGTATTCTAAAACCATTTTTTTTTTCCTGTTTAGATTAATTTTGTTTCTTTCTGGCTCGAGTAAAAGTAATCACTAATTTCAAGCCGCTGATGCGAGTGCTCTCTCTCTCTCTCTCACAGCACTAGTCGCAACCGCAACTAACAATGCATGGTTGAAACTTCATTAATGGCGACATGAATACTACGGTTGGAGTAGGAAATAATAGCCCTGCAATTCAGTATTCTGAAACCAGCTCATCATGTCCGTTCAATTAGTTTGCGGCCAGTTCATCCATGACACCACCTTTTATCCAATATGGAGATTTTTGTTTCCTTCTTTTCTCAAAATGGTTTTTATCTTTTATCATAAGACTTTTTGATCGTCAAGAATGCTTGCTCCCATCTTTAATTCTGTAGGTTTAAATTTTGAATTAGCATCCAGTACAATTTATTAAACTTGGTTTAGATGCACCATAAAATTTTAAATTAGCATCCTATAAAATTTTAAAATGGCATCCAATTAATGGTCCTTCCATCACTGGAAAAAACAATTAAAGTTGATGAAATATTCTCTTTGTAAATATTGAAAACTTTGCCACTATCTTGTTTACCCTTTAAGTTTGGGTTCTTTGTTTTCTACAGTGGTGTATTCTTCACACTTGATATAGAATTTTTTTTTTGATAAAATGTCCTAATACATACAAAAAATAATCAATGTTCCTGTATACACAATGTAAAATTCATAATTAATATGATATCCACCAAGCACATGGAAACACCACAAAAATTAACAACATTGTTGCTGAAATGTCATGGCTTGGATTAGATCTTTTTTACATGTGAATTAAATGCACTAAGACCTCTTCTTTATGGCCGAAGGGACATCTAATTTACACCTTGGTCGAAACTTGCAAGACTAGTCCATTTAATGCTTATTTCAATGCCTTTATTTTAGACTTTATAATTAGTTTATTTAGAATATTAATGGACCCTTGTTAATATTCATGGGTTGATCCACATAATTTTTTTATAGATATTTTCTAGATTTATTCATGTTTTTCCAGCTATATATTCCATGTTTTTGGAAGAGAACGATGATTTTCTGATCTCAAAACAAGAGAAAAATTCTTAACTCTTTCTCTACTCACTATTTTTACATAATATCTAATTAAATAGCCTAAACTAACTTTAGCATTGATTGTTTGTTTTTTATGAATATCATTTGCGAAGAAAGCTCAAATACAATGTAGCTATTTTAAGCCTCAACAATGGCATCGTTTATAGGGACTTGAATAAAAGCCTTATTTTTTTTTCTTTTCACTACTTTTTTGTATCCTTAACACAAAGCTTCCATGATGGATAACACTAAAACACCAAGAGGATGATTTACTGACCTCCATCGTTTTCTTAAACTTTAGTAGATCTCTAATAGCTAGCCTAACAAAGGAGAGCTCTAACTAAATTTATTTTATCTATACAACAACAACTCATAAGTCTTTTTGCTTATCCTCAGATTATGCAAGCCATTATACAACCATTTACACCTCTTTTAGCTCTATTATTTGTACTTTCTGTGCAATAAAAACTTTAGTTCCTTGAAAAGAATGTTTAGAACGAGGTGCAAGACAATAGAAACCATATTATTACTCATATCACGAGAAGCCTTCACATACAAAATCATCAGGATATGATCTCCCTAAATTAAAAGGTAAGATCTAGGACTATAACATTTACCTTTGACCTCAATCTCTTATTGAGTCTCATTCTAGCATTTCACAACCTAAAAGGTTATGTACCAAAGACAGAGGAAATGAATCAAGCTAAATAAATGACTCTCTACTATGTGATATCATGTCGAACACTCATTTCTGTAAAGAATTTGTTGTTTCTAAGATAAAATTGGATCACTATTGACACGACGAAAAGATTAATGTCTTTTTCCAAGTGAAGGAGTGTCGAAGTAATAAATAACCCAACAAGACCGGGGTCGAACCACAGGGAGGATATTGTACAAATTATAAATAACAACAATGCAACAACAACAATAATAACAATAATAGTAGTAGTAGTAATAGTAGTAATAATAATAATAAAGAAAGAGAAGAAGAAGAAGAAGATGATGATGATGAGATATTAAAGTAAGGATTAACAATGATAATAACAAATGTCAAGGTTAGAGGTTCCACTAATGGTATGTCAAACAAGTATAGTATAAACTCTTATTATTCAATTGGAAACCACACATAAAAGAGGTTCCAATCATATTATAGATTGTTAACATGATTACATTAGTCATCTTATTCAATTAATGCTAATACTTGTAAATTTCATCAAGCATTCATGATTATAACTTATGTTAACAACAAATCAAGTTCCTTTCATAGCTTAGGTGTCGGTTATACCATACAGTATGGGCTATGAAAGTGCCAAGCATTTGTTGTACCAATTGTTATACAACATAAATCAAGATTAATCATTTAACAAGTAAAGTATTAAAGAGTGAACAAGATAACAAATATAAAACATGTTAGTATCAAACATTAAAGTCCATATTAAGTTTATTCCATACTTATTCTTACACCATTAGTGTAACCTTTTCACCTTGACATAATTAACTTAGCTAGACATAATGAAAGAAAGAAAAATTAGATAAATAAAATAAGAACATAAATAAGATAAGAGTTAAGAAAGCAAAGGAAAAGAAATGAAAGGCATAAACTTAATATTAATGAAAACAAAACATAAACACTAAAAAGAATACAAAGAGAGAAAGGAAGAGCATGATCTTGATCTGGAACCAAGATGCCTAAATGCATGGCAAATGCCTCCTTTTATAGGCCAAAATTGGAAACTATTGATTTGATGACTAATTGATGAGTAGATGGCCAACCCTTGACTTGGTGACAATGCTTATCTTCTATTGTCAGCCCAAAACATCATTGATGACGTCAAAATTAGAGCCACTTGACATGAAAGTTCTAGGCAATTGTCTCAGATTTCTTGTATAAAAAATTCAGCTCATTTCGACTTCTAGAACTCCAGATATAGGTAAAATACTAAACAGTGCTCGGGCTGGAAGACAGATTCGGGCTTCTTTGTTGTTGCAATAATTTGGACTTGAAAATGGCCTTTTTAGATCTTGGGCTCCATATGAAAGTTGTAGGCCTATGTCTTACCTTTTCATCCATATAAAGTAGACCTAAATCTGAGATCTATAGCTCCAGATATGACCCAATTACCGAATAGTGTTCTGGTTTGGATTGCACCGACATCTCTTTTCTAAGTTTGATCATCTCTTTGCTTTTGCAATTGAAGTTCTTAAAGTCATCAATCAATCCTTTCATTTATGTGATAGGCCTGCATTTAAAATGGACATTTACCACAAATTAAAGGTATCTTCTATTATTAGATAAATTATTATAAAACGTACTCTAGTTAAGGAGTTATTGATACTTTAAGTATAAAATGATGATATAAAACCATGATAAAAATGCACTTTTGAGTACTAATCAACTATGATGACCTATCTGACCCTAAGGAACATGTATTGAATGTAAGGAACAACCTGGAATTGGTGATTCGAGATACCAATGCCATATGCAAAATACTTCCCACCACTTTTCATGGATCTACACAAGTCTGTTATCATATTCTAAAACTTGGATCCATATCTAGTTTTTTAAATTTATATAGAGAATTAATTACTTATTTTAGCATGAGTTTTCTTGCTAAAAAGAGTTCAACCAAACTTTTCTCCATCACATAACTTAAAGGAGAGAGTACGAGGGCTTATTTAATGAAGAGATGTTAAAAGTGAAAAACCTAGTGAAACTAGTGGCTACAAAAGCCGTGATTAGTGGTATGCATAATCATTCCTTATGGGAAAGCCTTTATACATAACTTGATATGATCCTTTCTCAATATAAAGCAAGTTATGGAAAATTATATTCACACAGAAGCAATTATTTCATCGTAGAAACATCCTCACTTTCATAAATAAAAAGAAATCTTTATAAAATATAATAATAGGGGTCTTTCTCGAGATACCTTAACATTTAAACATAATCCCTAAGTATTTGCTTAAAATAAACTATTATACCTCAGTTGATAATGATTCCACTAAATACCACCAAAGTTGAAGTACTGACTATAATAAAGAGAAAATGATTATATTTAATATCCCTTACCAATAAAAAAAGATGTGGGAAAATAAAAATAAAAAATTAATGTTCATTTCACAAGGATAAGGGTCATGAAACTAAAGAGTGCTTTTTTATAAAAAAAAATAAAAAAGGCTCATAACTAGAGTTTATCTTTAGAAGTTTGAGATCAAATCTTCTTGGTTATAGAGGACATAAATAGTATCAACAGAAAGGAAATTGAGTTTTGAGCTTACCAAGAACAACACACCAAAGGATAAACCTGTATTGATGATTAGTACTTAAAAGTGCATTTTTATCAAGGTTTTATATCATCATTTTTGCACTTAAAGGATCAATAACTCCTTAACTAGAGCATGTTTTATAATATCATGTCTAATATTATAAGATACCTTTAATTTATGGTAAATATTCATCTTAAATATAGGCCTATCATATAAATAAAATAATTGATTGATGAGTTTAACTACTAAAATTGAGAAGACAAAAAGAGGGTTAAGCTTAGAAAAAAGATGCTGGTATAGTCCAAACTAGAACATTGTTTAGTCATTAGGTCATATATGGAGTTGTAAACTTGGATTTGAGTTTGCTCTATATGGATGGAAAGCTAAGACATAAACCTAAAATTTTCATGGAAGTTCAAGATTTAAAAAGGTTGTTTTTAAGTTCAAATTGTAGCAACAACGCAAAAGTTGAAATTTGTATTGCAGCTTAGACACTGTTCAATTTTCAGCTTATATATCAAGTTTTAGAAGTGGAAATGATCTTAATTTTTTTGTTGAAAAGCTAAGATAATTTTCTAAAATTTTCATGAATATAGTTTTGATGCAACCATATTGTTCGATAGTTTCACTCATATTTAACTAGTGTTTTGCCTATTTTTTATATATAAAATGTTTTGATATTCTTTGTTTTATGTTTTGAAGACACTTTTGGATGAAAAATGCAAAAAGCAGTAAATTGTAGGTAATTGACAGATTTGACCTTTAGTTAATGTTTTATGCAGAGCGTGAGCTCTAGAAGTCAAAATGAAATGATTTTAGTGGCATTAAAAAGTTAAAATCTATCACTTTTCAGATATCTAAAGCAAGAAAATAAAATAAGGAAGAACATGGAAATCAAAGCCTTCAAAGTCAAATCTTGCAATCTACCAGTGTTGATCTTTAACTATTTCGACTTGAATATCTAGAGCTCCAGAAGTCCAATTAATGCAAATTTAATTTTATTGGATTTCTGAATGAAAGGCCTATAAATTCTCAAATTTTAGACAAAAACAATGTCATATAAGGGAGATATGATTTTTCAAAAAAGACAAATGAATTCTGCCAATAAACAGGTTTCATAAAGAAACGAGTTCAAATTACATTTTGAAGCATCTAAATCGATATCTAAGTTTTTATTTTAGTAATTTAACTCCTCTAAGTCAAAGCTTGAAGATTTCATGTAAGACTATTCTTTTTTTTTTAGAAAAATAGTTATTAAAGTACTTAAAAGTAAAATGTTTACTTATAAGAGGACTATTTTGTAAAACAGAGACTAGGGTTTCCTAGAATGAGAGAAGAGGAGGGGGCAACCAGCCAAGAGGGAAAAACACCTTTCTCCTCTAAGAAACTTAAAATTATGCATTTTTCCTTCTTTTTTGATTAGTTCAACAATCATGCAAGGCTAAATACTTTTTCTTGGTTGCAAGGACATATAAACATTCAGATTTCAAGAACTTTGAGATTTATTTTACCTTTTATTTTCAATTTATATGATGAATATGTTTGTTCTCCTATGCTTATTTTTCCTATAATTGTTTATTTAATTGCTAGAGCAGACTCTAAGTTATTATTGTAGATAATCTATTGCTAAATTTGATATCAAAACTGGAGTTGTGGTATATAAACTTGTGAAGCAATTGAGTTTAACAATTGTGACGAATCTATATTAGTAATCTTAGGGAGAACATTCAATCAAATCAAACATAAACTGTAGATAGTTATGTTTTCTTGATTAATCAACTTATCTAGTCTTTAAATTACTAGTACGGACACTATGGTTGTTTGATAATTAAGTTTAGTTGTATGATGAACCCATTAATTAACTAAAGTTAAGAAGAGATAAATATTCAGATTATAAATTGATGTTTCATTTTCATGATTAGTTCTGATATATGTAGGGTGATGTGTGCTTACGACCAAGATTTGTTCTTTTCATAATTTTCTAAATTTATTAAATTTCATTTGATAATTTTTTATTTTCTTTTACTTTAGCCTATATAACATCCAAACCCCCTAAATTGCATATCATCCAGCATAAAAATCTAACTTGAACCTTTTTCGTGGGACCGACCCCTTGCTTGCTCTATACTATCTTGTGTGTTGTGTTTTAATCTACAGTAATGAATTTATGCAATTGCGACATTGCATCAAGTTTGTTCAAATTATGATGTTAACAATGATTTTTTGTTTAGACAAGAAGATAAGGATTCTCACTAAGTCAAGATATAGTCATCAACTTAACAATTAGTCAACAAATCAATAATTCTAAATTTTAGCCTATAAAAGAAGGTATTTGCCATACATTTAGACATTTTGGTTTCCACATCAAGATCATTCTCTTGCTTTCTCTCTTTGTATTTTTGTAATGTTTAAGTTTTTCTTTCATTAATATCTTATTTATGCTTTTCGTTTACTTTCCTTTACATAGTTAACTTATATCTTATTTATGTTCTTATCTGGTTTACTTATGTTTCTTTTTTTCATTATATTTAGCTAAGTTTATTATGTCAAGGTGAAGAGGTTACACTAATGATGTAAAAAAATAAGTATAATTGACACGACCAAAAGATAAATGTCTTCTCCTAAGTGCAGGAGTGTCAAAGCAGTAAATAACACAATAAGATCGGGGTCGAACCACATGGAAGTTAATTGTATAAATTATAGATAACAATAATACAACAACAACAACAATAATAACAACAATAGTAACAATAACAATAGTAGTAGCAGCAACAATAACAACAATAGTAGTAATAGTAATAGTAATAGTAATAGTAATAATAATAAAGAAGAAGTGAAATAAAACTTTGAAATGAAAGACTAACATAAAGATTAAACGATGATAACAACAAATGTCAAGGTTAGAGGATCTACTAATGATATGTTAAACAAGTATATTATAAACTCTTATTATTCAATTGGAAACCACACACAAAGGAGGTTCTAATCAGATTATAAATTGTTAACATGATTACATTAGTTATCTTATTTGAATAATGCTAATACTTGTAAATGTTGTCAGAAATTTATTATTATAACTTATGTTAACAACAAATCAAGTTTCTTTCATAGCTCAAGTATCGGTTATACCATATAATATACGTTATGAAAGTGCTAAGTTTTTATTGTACCAAGTGTTATACAATATAAATCTAGATTAATTATTTAATAAGTAAAGTATTAAAGAGTGAACTAGATAACAAACACAAAATATGTTAGTATCAAACATTAAAGTCCATATTAAGTTTACACTATACTTATTCTTACACCATTAATGTAATCTTTTCACCTTGACATATTAAACTTAGCTAAACATAATGAAGAAGAGAAACATAAATAAACAATATAAGAACATAAATAAAATAAAAATTAACTAAGTAAAGGAAAGAAAATGAAAGACATAAACAAGATATTAATGAAACTACAACATAAACATTACAAAAAAACCAAATAGAGAAAGCAAGAGCATGATTTTGATATGGAAACCAAGATGCCTAAATGCATGACAAATAACTCCTTTTATAGGCCAAAATTAGAAACTATTGATTTGATGACTAATTGATGAGTGGGGGGGCCAACCCTTAAATTGGTGACAATCCTTATCTTCTCTTGTTTGCCCAAAACATTATTGATAACATCAGAATTAGAACCATTTCAAAATATAAAAGTTGTAGGAAATTGTTTCAGCTTTCTAGGAAAAAAATAAAGTTATTTGGACTTCTAGAACTACAGATATGGGCTAAACACTAAACAATATTCAGGTTGCAGGATAGATTTGGACTTCTTCATTGTTGTTACAATTTGGACTCATAAATGATCTTTTTAAATCTTGGGCTCATATGAAAGTTGTAGGCCTATGTCTTACCTTTCCATCCATATAAGATAGACTTAAATCAAGATCTAGCTCTAGATATGACCAAATTACTGAACAGTGTTCCAATTTGGATTACATCAGCATCTCTTTTCTAAGTTTGACTATCTCTTTGTCTTTTCAATTTCAGTTCTTAAACTCATCAATCAATTCTTTTAGTTATGTGATAGGCTTGTATTTAAAATGAGTATTTATCGCAAACTAAGGTATCTTATATTATTAGATATGTTATTATAGAACATGCTTTAGTTAATGAGTTATTAATACTTCAAGTGCAAAATGATGATATAAAATCTTGATAAAAATGCATTTTAAAGTAATAATCACACCCCCCAACCAGCTTTAAGTTATGTGATAGGCTTGTATTTAAAATGAGTATTTATCACAAACTAAGATATTTTATATTATTAGAGATGTTATTATAGAACATGCTTTTGTTAGTGAGTTATTGATACTTCAAGTGCAAAATGATGATATAAAATCTTGATAAAAATACATTTTAAAGTATTAATCACACCCCCCCAACCAGCTTATTACTAGTTGACAAGACCAAAAGATTGATGTCTTCTTCCAAGTGCAGGAATTTTAAAATAATAAATAACCCGGCAAGACTAGGGTCAAACCACAAAGATGTTAATTATACAAATTATAGATAACAACAATTACAACAACAACAATAGTAGTAGTAGTAGTAGTAGTAAAAAATAAAAAGAAGTTAATGAGAAATTTGAGATGAAATATTAATGTAAGGATTCAAACAATGATAATAACAAATCTCAAAGTTAGAGGATCTAGTAATGGTATATCAAACAAGCATAGTATAAACTCTTATTATTTAATTGGAAACCACACACAAAGAAGGTTTCAATCAGATTATAAATTGTTATCATAATTACATTAATTATTTTATATGATTAATGCTAATACTTGTAAATATTGTTAGACATTCATGATTATAACTTATGTTAATAACAAATCAAGTTCTTATGGAATTTATGTAGTCTCTAAGAGTTCTAATATGATTATTCTCATTATTCTTATTATGAAGTGATTGATTATCTTCTTTGGCTATATTTTCTGAAAATGATGAGGATATCTTACACAATCTACCACTTAATGTATGTGACCACACTCTTATGCACGTATAAGAATATAATAAAAGGAAGAAGAAAAAAAAAGAAACAAAACAAAGTTATATACAAGAAAAGTGAAAAGAGAAAATAAAATAAATATTATAATTTGTACAAGAACTTACCTCCTTAGCAATGACGCCAAAAATTTGACACAACTAAAAGATTGATGTCTTCTCCCAAGTATAGGAGTGTCAAAGTAATAAATAACTCGGCAAGATTGGGGTCGAACCAAGTGAGGTTAATTGTATAAATTATAGATAATAATAATATAACAATAACAATAACAATAGTAGTAGTAATAATAATAATAATAATAGTACTACTAGTAGTAGCAGCAACAACAACAGTAGTAATAATAATAAAAAAGAACAAGAAGAAGTTAATGAGAACTTTGAGATGAAAGATTAACGTAAGAATTTAAACAATGATAACAACAAATGTTAAGGTTAGAGGTTCCATTAATGGCATGTCAAACAAGTATAGTATAAACTCTTATTATTCAATTGGAAACCACATACAAAGGAGGTTCCAATTAGATTATAAATTATTAACATAATTACATTAATTATCTTATTTGATGAATGCTTATACTTGTAAATGTTGTTAGACATTCATTATTATACTTCTTTTAACAACAAATGAAGTTTCTTTCATAGCACAAGTGTAGGTTATACCATATGGTTGGACTATGAAAGTGTCAAACATTTGTTATACTATGTGTTATACAATATAAATCTAGATTAGTCATTTAACAAGCAAAGTATTAAAGAGTGAACAAGATAACAAATACAAAACATATTAGTATCAAACATTAAAGTCCATGTTGAGTTTACATTATATTTATTCTTACACCATTAGTATAACTTTTTCACTTTGACATAATAAACTTAGCTAAACATAATAAAAGAGAGAAACATAAATAAACAAGATAAGAATATAAATAAAATAAAAGTTAACTAAGTAAAGGAAAGGAAATGAAAGACATAAACAATATATTAATGAAAATGACCTTTTTAAATCTGAGGCTCCATGAAAATTATAGGCCTATGTCTTACCTTTCTATCCATATAAATTAGACCTAAATTTGAGATTTACAGCTCCAAATATGACCCAATTACAGAATAGTGTTTCGGTTTGGACTGCATTAGCATTTCTTTTCTAAGTTTAACCATCTCTTTATCCCTTTAATTTTAGTTTTTAAACTTATCAATCAATCCTTTTATTTATGTGATAGGCCTGGATTTAAAATAAATATTTATCACAAATTAAAGATATCTTATATTATTAGATATGTTATTATAAAACATGCTTTAGTTAAGGAGTTATTGATACTTCAAGTGCAAAATGATGATATAAAACCTTGATAAAAATACACTTTTAAGTACTAATTAATAATATAAACTCAATATGAACTTTAATGCTTATATCCTAAACAACTTGCTATTAACTTGTCTTATTATTTTTATCTTATTAATTATTAATACTTTGCTTGTTAAATGGTTAATCTAGATTTGTGTTGTATAACATTTGGTATAACAAATGCTTGACACTTTCATAACCCAACCATATAATATATAACCCACACCTATGCTATGAAATGAACTTGATTTGTTGTTAACATAAGTAAGCATTATGAATTCATGATAATATTTAAAATTTTAGTGTTACTTAAATAAAATAATTAATATGATCATGTTAATAATTTATAATGAGCTATTAATGAAAAATCATCCAATTGGAACCTTCTTTGTGTAGTTTTCAGTTGAATAATAAAACGAGTTTACACTATATTTGTTTGAAATACCATTAATGGATCCTCTAACATTGACATTTATTTTTATCATTGTTTAATGCTTACATTAATTTTATATCTCAAAGTCCTCTTTAACTTATTATTATTATTATTATTATTATTATTATTATTTATAATTTATACAGTTAACCTCTTTATGGTTCGACTCTGATCTTGTCTAGTTATTTATTACTTCAACACTCCTACACTTGAAAAAAGATATTAATTTTTTGCTCGTGTCAATTGAGGTAAAGACCACTACTCCTAGACAACACTGTGCCAGCAAATAGCAGAACCTTTGAGATGAAAGAACTTATGAGCATTAGTAATAAAGTTACTAGTTCTTTGATACCAGTCATAAAGAGTAGCACTAATGACACGACCAAAAGATTGATATTTTCTCCCAAGTATAAGAGTGTCAAAATAATAAATAACTCGACAAGAGTGGGTTGAACCATAAAGATGTTAACTGTATAAATTATAAACAACAACAACAAGAAAAAGAAGTTAAAGAGAAATTTGAGTTGTAAGATTAATATATGGATTAAATAATGATAAAAATAAATTTCAAGATTAGAGGATTCATTAATAATATTTCAAACAAATATAGTATAAATTATTTTTATTACTCAACTAGAAACTACACACAAATGAGGTTCCTATTGGATTATAAATTGTTAACATGATTATATTAGTTATCTTATTCAAATAATGCTAATACTTGTAAACGTTGTCAGGTATTCATGATTACAATTTATGTTAACAATAAATCAAGTTCCTTTCATAGTACATGTATTGGTTATACCATATGGTTGAGCTATGAAAGTGTCAAGTATTTATGGTACAAAGGGTTATATAATATAAATGTAGATCAATAACAAGTAAAGTATTAAAAGTGAACAACATAACAAATACAAAATATGTTAATATCAAATATTAAAGTCCATGCTGAGTTTAGACTATACTTATTGTTATACCATTAGTGTAATCTTTTCACCTTGACATAATAAACTTAATTAAACATAATGAAAATAAAAAACATAAATAAGATATAAGTTAACAACATAAATAAAAGGTATAAATAAGAGAAGGTGAAGTTTAGAAAAGAGATGTTGGTTTAGTCCAGACTGAAATACTATTCGGTAATTGGTTCATAACTAAAGTTGTAGAACTTAAATTTAGATTTGTTTTATATGGATAGAAAGCTAAGACACGGGTCTAAAACTTTTATGGAAAGGCAAGAGTCAATTCTGCTATTTGAAAGTCTAAATTTTAATATCAACAAAGAAATCTGAATCTATTTTGTAGCTCAGACACTGATACTGTTCAGCGTTTAGCCTATAAATTAATAATTTTTTTATATATTAATTGTTTAGAATCTTCATTTGAATATTGATTCAAATTCTAGGAAATTACATTGTTTATATCATAATGTTACAATGTCAAAAATAATTTACAATGGTACTTTGTTAAATATTTGATTGTCTAAGCATTTGTTTTGATTGAATTTAGGATTACAACCTTGCAACTCTTTAAAACATTTAGATAAAATCAATAACAATAATATTTATGATTTATTAATTAAGTATACTAATATTAATATATTAAAATAATTTAAAAATATAAAAAAATTAATTTTAAATAAAAATAATTAAATTTTTTTAAGACGCTGTTTAAAAAGTAATCCTAAAGCGTACCAAAATAATAAATATTATAGAATTAGAGATTTTTCGTGCTCGGATAAGAAAATATAGAGTGGAATAACGAATCCCTGACTTCACCTAACTGTTTTTGAGAATTAAATGTGTTTCGCACCAAAATACATAAATGTTGTGCAGGAGAGGCCGATGGAAATTACGATCAACAGAGTGTTGATGAAGTTGAGTACCCACAGCATGTATGTTAAAAAGGATAGAAAAATTCCGACCATGGGGAGGAGGTTTTCTTTTCCATCCAAACATTGATTCTCTTTTCCAGACCTTCTTGCCTTGACACGGGCTTGCATTATTATTTTTTAACTGCTGCTGTTGCCTGCACGTGGACCCTTCCATCTTTGTAAAATGATTTCCTTTTTCTTGAATGAGATAACATTCATAATAATAATAATAATAGTGGAAATTAGGAAGTTTCCACGAGAAAGCCAGTCAGGTAGTCGCTTTACAAAAGAAGGTCGTGTGTGCTAGGCGCTTGCAATTTCTTTGAAAGGAAACCTGTTGTCCAGTTGTTAATTTTTACATGAACAACTTCATTTTCCCTTTTAAGGAAAGAAAAAATGACATGTCATTTCGCTTTTTTCTGTTGGTTTCTTATATTATATTATATAATAGTGTTTATAGGTTTAATAGTAATTATTTTTTAAAATATTTTTTATTAAAAAATTATTAAAATAATTAAATATTTTTTATTGATTTTTATTATACGAGGATGTTTAAAAACATAGATGCGGCCTAAATCTTCAACTGCCTCCATCTTTCTAATTAAAAATAAAATATATAAAAATAATGTATAATATTAAGATAGTTGAGAATTTAGCTTTATAATTTTTTATTTATTTTATCTTTCCATGAAGTTTGCATGATTTGCGGGTTTTTCAAGATAACCTAGATTGTCCTAGCTTATAAATATGGTGTATTTTTTAAATTAATCTTGATTTTTTTATAGTTTATTTTTTCTCATATTGTTAAAAAAATAATTAAAAAAACTATGTTATTAATTTTTATGAAGTAACATAAATTATAGGAAGTGGGGGAAACTATTGTTGACCTAATACCCATTGTACTATGAATTATAATAATAATCCATAGTGTTTTGCCCTTTTTTTTTGAATTTTTATTAAAAAAAATTTAAATCTATTTTTTTCGATTTCACTTTTAAAATTAAGGTTGTTGAGAATTTAAATTTGTAATTTGCTTCATTTTATTTTGCTCTAATATTAGGTTAAGCATGGTTTACAAGTTTACTAAGGTAACCTATATTGCTCCGGTTTATAAGTTTTGTGGGTAGTTTTTTCAATTAAAATTGACTTTTTTATATTTTACTTTTTTTTCATATAGTTAAAAAAATAGTTTTAGAGAAAAATTACGTTATTAAACTTTATAAAGTAACAAAAATTAAAAGGTGTGAGAAAACCATTGTTTACCCACACATATTACACAATATTTTTTTATGGTTTTGAATTTTTGTTATGATTTAAATTTTTCTTTTCACTTTTGTTTTTTAATATTAGAGTGGTTAAGAATTTGATTTCATAATTTATTTTCTTTTATCTTGCCTTTTTATAAGGTTAACATGGTTTGCGAATATGCTAGAAGGTTAACATGGTTTGCGAATATGCTAGAGTAACCAGGGTTGCCCTGATTTCTAAGTTTGGTATGTTGTTTTTTTTTTAGTTGAACTTGAATTTGTTATCATCTATTGTTTTTTTATATAATTAAAAAAATTCAAAAAAAAGGTCATATTATCAAATTTTATAAATTCCATGGATCTATTTACAAGTTTGATAGGTTAACTTGGTTCGTGGATTTGACAAGTTTAACCTTTTAAAATTATTTTTTTTCATCCTTAGATGTTGGGCTAATTAAAAATTTAGTCTCATAATTAGTTTTGTTTCGCCTTTTATGAGGTTATAGTGGTCTAAAAAAAATCTTAGTATTGAGTTGGTATTTGATCTCACAATCATCTTTTTTTTTATCTTATAGTTAAATAAAAAATAGATTAAAAAAACAAAAAATAATCCTAGTGGAGTTCATAGCTCAGTTAACAAGTTTGACATACTAGCTTAACTTACCTAATTCATAAGTTTAACGAATTTATTCACCAATAGGATATACTTTTTTTTTGGTCTTTTAATTGTTTTTAATTTATTTTTTATTTCATCACTTAATATTGGATTGACTGGACATCGAGTGCATTATTGATTTTTGTTTGTTTTCTAGAGATAATTGTGTCAAATAAATATTTATTTTAAGGTTGGTACTCAATTTTATGAGCATTTATTTTTATCATAAGATTAAATAAAAATATTTATTAAACCCAATAAAGTCCACAACTAAGGTCACAGAGGGGCAAGGTCGATCTAATTTGTCATTCTCTTAATTGTTTTTTAAATTATCATCTTAATTTTTTTTTAAATGTTAAGTTATGTTTTTATCAATCATAAAGATTGCATTTGGACTTATGAAATTCATCGATTTAAGTTGAGCTAGCTTTCATATGGTTTAATTAAAAATTGAGTTATATAAAGAGTTGAGTTGAGAGGTTTTAAAATTAACTTATATGGTTAAGTTTAACAACACTATTAAAAACAATTTCGTGCTTTTAATATTTTTTGTTTACATTTTAAAAAAATGATCCAACCCATGACAAAGCATGGACGAATATATTAGTGGCTTTCTAATATTAAGATGGGAGGGTGAACAAAGATTGATCATTAAAGCGAAGAAACTCTTGTCCTTGTAGCTAGGAAGATTTTGTTTGCTAGACAATTTTGATGATCCGAAACATGTAGGTCTTGTCATATTCCACAGTCCAAATAAAAGTATCTACAAAAATACAATTAGGAAATTAACCATTTCATTTCGTCTTCATTTTTTGTAATACTAGAAAAATGTAAAGAGAATGATTTTACTATTAACAAAAACTAATTAAGGAGAGTTCACTATTCTCCTCCTCACGAAGCATTGTTCATTTCAATTGTTATATTTCATCTGAAATTTTACTTATATTTATATAAGTTTTTATCTTCACACACAATAATTTTCCTTATTAATTATCATTTCTTAATTGAAAAGTTATCATTTCTAGTAATGATTTACCAGTTTTAGGTTAGGGGTTAGCAATATTTCCTTAGAAAGGCCTCAGACTTAACCCTTGGAGATTTATGAGGATTTTGCCCTAGAAAAACCAAGTTAATCCATTAAAGTGTTGTGAGGCTAAATACCTAGGGAGACCTTAGATCTATCTCTTAAAGATATGTGAGGTTATTACTGTATAGAGGCCTATACTCATCATTTAAAAGGTTTATAAAAGTTGATGAAAAGCCCTAAGGCATCACTAAGAGAAAATGAAAATATATTGTTATTTTGAATAAGTCATTCATATATTATAAACTTATATTTTTTTCTCATTGGCTATGATACATCTTCAAATAATCTAAGTGTCACATATGAGAAAAACTTTTCCCTTCTATATCTTGTCGATGATAAGTGTTTGTCTTTATCATCCTTATAGCTTTAAAGGGACCATCCCACTTTGAGACCACCTTGCCTCTACTTTTTTTATTGTCAGTAGCCATCAAGTTTTTCAACACCAAATCTCTAAACTTGAATATTCTATTCTTAACTCTAGCATTATAGTATTGGGTAGTTCTATACCGATAAACTCTATCCGTAACTATTGTGGTTAGTCAAGATTTCTTTAGCAAATTCAGATTGGCCCAAAGACCTTTTTTTATTCTCTTTTGAGATAAAATAAACAACCATAAAGTTTGGACACCTAATCTTAGTTAAAATCATTGACATGACCAAAAGATTGATGTCTTCTTCCAAGTATAAGAGTGTTGAAGTAATAAATAACCCTGCAAGACTAGGGTCAAACCTTATAAAAGTTAATTGTATAAATTATAGATAAAAAAATACAACAACAACAACAACAAGAATAATAGTAGAATAGTAATAATAATAATAAAGAAGAAGATTAAGTTGATGAGAACTTTGAGATGGAAGATTAACATAAGGATTAAATAATGATAATAACAAATGTCAAGGTTAGAGAATCCACTAATAGTATGTCAAACAAGAATAGTATAAACTCTTTTTATTCAATTGAAAACCACACATGAAGGAGATTCCAATGAAATTATAAATTATTAACATGATTACATTAGTTATTTTATTTGAATAATGCTAGTGCTTGTAAATATTATTAGGCATTCATGATTATAACTTGTGTTAACAACAAATCAAGTTCTTTTCATAGCATAGGTATCGGTTATACCATACAGTATGGACTATGAAAGTGCCGAGTATTTATTGTACCAAGTGTTATATAACATATATCTAGATTAACCATTTAACAAGCAAAGTATTAAAGAGTGAATAAGATAACAAATACAAAACATATTAATATCAAACATTAAAGTCCATGTTAAGTTTACACTATGCTTACTCTTACACCATGCTTACTCTTACACCATTAGTGTAACCTTTTCACCTTGACATAATAAACTTTGTTATATATAATGAACAAGAGAAACATAAATAAGATATAAGTTAACTAAGTAAAAGAAATGAAATGAAAGGCATAAACTTGATATTAAAGAAAGTAAAACATAAGCAATACAAAGAGAGAAAGTAAAAGCATGATCTTAATTTGGAAAGCAAGATGCCTAAATATATGGTAAATGCCT
Organism: Populus ilicifolia; assembly: GCA_015708895.1. Classification (NCBI taxonomy): domain Eukaryota; kingdom Viridiplantae; phylum Streptophyta; class Magnoliopsida; order Malpighiales; family Salicaceae; genus Populus; species Populus ilicifolia. The sequence goes on along the minus strand of SRLM01002316.1, from coordinate 63,075 downwards.
CTTGTTATAGGCTAAAAATGAAAACTATTGATTTGATGACTAATTGATGAGTGGGTGGCCAACTCTTTACTTGGTAACAATCCTTATCTTCTTTTATCTATCCAAAACATCATTGATAACGTCAGAATTAGAACTACTTGAAAACATGAAAGTTGTAGGAAATTATCTAAGCTTTCTAGGAATTTGTTTTTTAGGTATTTGGACTTCTAGAACTCCAGATATAAGCCAAGTACTAAACAGTATTTGGGCTCTAGGATAAATTCAAACTTCTTTATTATTGCTATAATTTGGACTTGAAAATGATATTTTTAAATCTTGGGCTTCTCATAAAATTATAGGTCTATGTCCTACCTTTCTATTCATATAAAGTAGACCTAAATTTGTGATCTACAACTCCAGATATAACCCAATTACTGAATAGTATTGTGGTTTGGACTGCACCAGCATCTCTTTTCTAAGTTTGGCCATCTCTTTGTCCTTTCAATTTCAGTTCTTAAACTCATCAATCAATCCTTTTATTTATATGATAAGCCTGTATTTAAAATGAACATTTACCATAAATTAAAGATATCTTATGTTATTCGATATGTTATTATAAAACATGTTTTAGTTAAGGAGTTATTGATATTTCAAGTACAAAATAATGATATAAAACCTTGATAAAAATACACTTTTAAGTACTAATCAATAATGGCCTTACTTCCATAGGTGAGGAGAAATCTCTAGTAGATGTCTTTTGAATTATTATACAAGCCCATACGGTTTTGTTTAATAGTTTTGCTCACTTTAACTTGGCTTATTTTATTTTATTTTATTTTGAGTCCATTAAGCAATACTCTATTAATCAATTCAGTTTGAACACTAGTTTAGGGATATGAAACTATAAAGAACTTATGGTCAATGTCAAGACTCTAGCGATGCTCTCTCATAGGGCTTATAATAATCGTCAAGCTCATATCCATTTAGACTTAACACGATATCAAGCCTACAAGTTATGGGTTTAATAGCTTGTTAAAATCATTTATACTTAGGCTCAACACATAGCTGAAACCAGGGATATCGGCATGGCAACTAGTTAGACCTATATAAACTATTACAATATCACAGACACACAAATTAATTACTATAGTTTAAAACACAACACACAAGATAGTATAGAGCAAGCAAAAGGTTGATTCCACGAGTAAGGTTCAAGTCAATTTCTTATGCTAGATGATATGCAATTTAGGGGGATATGGAGATTATCTAGGCTAAAGCGAAAGTAAATAAAAAAAAACTATCTAGTAAAAGTAAATAAAATCAGAAAATTATCAAGAGAACAAACTTTAGTTTCAAGTAAACATCCACCTATGAAAATAAAAAATGATCACTGAAATGATACATCAATTTTATATTTTGAATATTTATCCACTTTTAACATTAGTTAATTAATAGATCCGTCGTATAACTAACCCTAACCATTAAATAATCATAGTGTCCACACTATTAATTTAATTGAATGATAACTTTAAGAACTAAATAAATTGATTAATCTTGACAACATGATTGTGCGCAGTCAATTTTGATTTATTTGAATGTTTTGCCTAAGGTTAATGATATAGTGTTGCGATGTCGTGGTCGCACAAATTAATTACCCTAGCTTAAAACACAACACACAAGATGGTATAGAGCAAGCAAGGGGTCGATCCCATAAGGAAGATTTAGTTCAGATTTTTATGCTATACATTATGCAATTAGGGGTTTTTGATTTGTGATGATCTAAATTATGGAAGAAATTTAACTAGCACACAAAATCAATTGAACTCAAAATTTATCAAGAAAACAAACTTTGGTTGCAAACACACATCCACCAACGAAAATTAGAACCAATCCTTGAAACAAAACTACAATTTATATTCTGAATTTTTATCTTTTCTTAATGTTGGTTAATTAACGAATCCGCTGTATAACTAACCCTAACCAACAAATAATCATAATGTCCGCATTAATGATTTAGTTCAATGGCAGCCCTAAGAACTAGATATTTGAGTGTTCTCCCTAAGTTTAATAATGTAGTTCCAGCATAATTATCAAGCTTAGTTGTTTCACAAGTTCATACATCACAACTCCAGTTTTGATATCAAACTTAGCAATAAATTGTTCACAATAATAACTTAGAGTTCCGCTCTAGCAATTATCAACAACAATCATAGAAAATATGCATAGAAAAACAATCATACTTATTCATAATATAAACTAAAAATAAAAGAAAGAATAAATCTCACGGTTCTTGAAATCTAAAGGTTTGTTGTGTTCTTGCAACCAAGAAAAGAGCTTAGCCTTGCATAACTATTGAACAACTACTCTTAAAGAATAAAGAGAGCATGATTTTTTGGGTTGGTAGAGGAGAGAATTTGTGTTTCTTAACTTCTGGCTACTGCCCCCTCTTCTCTCCTCTCTCTCTTTCTTTTTATATGCTAAGAAACCCTAGTTTCTAATTTACAAAGTAGTCCTCCCTTAAGTTGACAATTGACATTTAAGTACTTCAATAACTATTTTTCCTAAAAAAGAGAAATAGTCTTGCATGAAATCTTCAAACTCTGACTTAGAGGAGATAAATTGCTAATATAAAAACTTGGATGACGGTTTAGAAGCTTCAAAACGTAATTTGGACTCATTTCTTCACGAAACCTGATTGGTGGTAGAATTTAGTTGTTATCTTTGAAAAATCATATCTCCCTCATCTGACATTGTTTTTGGATGAAATTTGGAGTGTTTACAGAAATTTGAGTCAGGAATCCAAAAACATTGAGTTTTCATAAATTGGACTTCTATAGCTCAATATATTGAATTTTGAATAGATAAAGGTCAACAATGGCAGAATGCAAGATTTAACTTTGAAGGATGCGATTTCCATGATCTTCCTCTTTTTATTTTTCTTGTATTACATTTCTATAAAGGTATGGATGTTAGCTTTTTAGTGCCACTAGAATCACTTCATTTTGATCTCTAGAACTCACGCTCTGCACAAAACATCGACTGAATGTCAAATCTGCCAATTATCTCCAATTTACTCCTTTTTGTATTTTTCATCCAAAAGCGCCTTCAAAACATAAAACAAAGAATATCATGGCATTTTACATATAAAACATGGATAAAAAATTAGGTGAATATGGGTGAAACTACGAATAATATGGTTACATCATATAGATCTGCTACAAATATCAAACTCAGTTGCTTTGCAAGTTTATGTACCACAACTCTAATTTTGATATCAAACTTAGAAATAGGTTGTTTACAATAATAATTTAGAGCCTATTCTAGCAATTAAAATAAACAATCATAGAAAAAATAAGCATAGAAGAACAAACATATTCATCATATAAACTAAAAAGAAAAGGTATTATAAATCACAGTTCTTGAAATCCAAAGATTTTTGTGTCATTGCAACTAAGAAAAAAAGTTTAGTCTTGTATGTCTACTGAACAATTAATAAAAAAGGAGAAATGCATGATTTTGGGTTTGGTAAAGGAAGGGGTCGTTATTCTCTCTTCTAGTCATTCTCCTCCTTTCTTCTCTTTTTCTTCTCTCTTTCTTTTTATACCCTAGGAAACTTTAGTCTTTATTGTACAAAATAGTGCTCCCTTAAGTAGATGACACGACAAAAAGATTAATGTCTTCTCCCAAGTGCAGGAGTGTCGAAGTAATAAATAACCCGACAAGACAGGGGTCGAACCACAAGGAGGTTATTGTACAAATTATAAATATCAACAATATAACAACAACAACAACAACAACAACAACAACAACAACAACAATAATAATAATAGTAATAGTAAAGAAAGAGAAGAAGAAGATGATGATGATGATGAGATATTAAAGTAAGGATTAACAATGATAATAACAAATGTCAAGGTTAGAGGTTCCACTAATGGTATGTCAAACAAGTATAGTATAAACTCTTATTGTTCAATTAGAAACCACACATAAAGGAGGTTCCAATCAGATTATAAATTGTTAACATGATTACATTAGTCATCTTATTCAATTAATGCTAATACTTGTAAATTTCGTCAAGCATTCATGATTATAACTTATGTTAACAACAAATCAAGTTCCTTTCATAGCTCA
>SRLM01002316.1:9450-58710 GCA_015708895.1 Populus ilicifolia | reverse complement strand
GCTTTCTTGTGTAAAAACTTCAGCTCATTTCAACTTCTAGAACTCCAGATATGGCCAAAATACTGAACAGTGCTCGGGCTAGAGGACAGATTCGGGCATCTTTGTTGTTGCAACAATTTGGACTTGAAAATGACCTTTTTAGATCTTGGGCTCCATAGGAAAGTTGTAGGCTATGTCTTACCTTTCCATCCATATAAAGTAGACCTAAATCTAAGATCTATTGCTCTAGATATGACCCAATTACTGAACAGTGTTCCGATTTGGATTGCACCGACATCTCTTTTCTAAGTTTGATCATCTATTTGCCTTTGCAATTGAAGTTCTTAAAGTCATCAATCAATCCTTTCATTTATGTGATAGGCCTGCATTTAAAATGGACATTTACCACAAATTAAAGGTATCTTATATTATTATATAGATTATTATAAAACGTACTTTAGTTAAGGAGTTATTGATACTTTAAGTGCAAAATGATGATATAAAACCATGATAAAAATGCACTTTTGAGTAAGTAGACAATTTACATTTAAATGCTTTAATAACTATTTTCCTAAAAAAAGAGAAATAACCTTATATGAAATCTTCAATCTTTGACTTAGATGAGCTATATTGCTGAAAAAACCTTAGATGCCAATTTGGATGCTTCAAGATATAATTTAGATTCATTTCTTCACAAAACCTGTTTACTGGCAAAAATCATTTGTATTCTTAAAAAAATCATATATTGTAATCTTAAAAAAAATCACATATCCCTTATATAAGAATTTTTTTATTGCAATTTGGTACGTTAATAGGTCTTTGAGTTAAGAAGCTAATAAAATTTAGTTTGCATCAAATGGACTTTTGTAGCTTTGAATATTTAGGTTGGAATGGTTGAAGCCTAACACTAGAACACTACTAGATTTGACTTAAAAGGCTGTCCTTTTTTTTTTCTTGCCTTAGATATCCAAAAAGGTATAGACGTTAACTTTTTAATGGCAATAGAATCACTATATTTTGACCTTTACAGCACAAAACATCGACTGAATGTCAAATATGTTAATTACCTCTAATTTACTCATTTTTGCATCTTTCATCCAAAAGTGCCTTCAAAATATAAAATAAAGAATATCAAGGTATTTTATAGGTAAAATACTAGCTAAAATATGGGTGAAACTATCAAATAATATAATTGTATCATGAACTTGGGCTCAACACAAAACTAATCCCAAGAATATATGTATATTTTACTTGGGCTCAGCGTGTAGTTGAACCCAAAGATATTAGGTCTGGTAATTTGCCAGACCCATGTCTAATTTGGTTCAACACATAGTTGAACCCAATAACATTAAGTTTTGTAACTTGCCAAACTCATATGTATTTGAGCTTAGCATGTAAGTAAACCCAAAGATATAGACTCTACTAGCTCGCTGGACCCTATATTTGTTTAAGCTTAGCATGTTGCTAGACTTAAGGTTGTTAAGCATGAAAACTTTTCAGACCCCTATGTACTTGGACGTAGTGCGTACTTGAATTCAAGAATGTTGGGTCTAATAATTAGTACTAAAAATGTATTTTTATCAAAGTTTTATATCATTATTTTGCACTTGAATTATCAATAACTCCTTAACTAGAGCATGTTTTATAATAAAATATCTACTAATATAAGATACCTTTAATTTATGGTAAATTTGTTTCTTAAATGTAGGTCTATCATATAAATAAAATAATTGACTGATGAGTTTAACTACTGAAATTAAAAAAAACAAAAGGAATGTTAAGATTAGAAAAGATATGCTAGTTCAGTCCAACTGAAACACCATTTGGTTATTGAATCATAACTGGAGTTGTAAAACTTGGATTTAGATCTGGTTTATATATATATATAGAAAGCTAAGACATAAGCTTAAAACTTTCATAGAGAGTCGAAGATTTAAAAGTTTTATTTTCAAGTTCAAATGGGAGCAACAACGAAGAAGTCACAATTTCTCTTACAGCTTAGATATTGTTTAGTGTTCCTATATATCGAGTCTTAAAAGTCCAAATGTACCGATTCTTGTCTTATTGGAAAGATGAGACAATTTCCTAAAACTTTCATGAGGACTATCTGTTTAAATTTTGATGTTAACAATAATATTTTTTTCAAACAAGAAAATAAGAATTATCATCAAGTTAAGATGTGGTCATCCACTCAATAATTAGTCATCAAATCAATAGTTCTAAATTTTGGCCTATAAAAGGAGGCATTTACAATGCATTTAGGCATCTTAGTGTTAAAATATGGCCACCCACTGAACAATTAGTCATGAAATCAAATGTTTCAAATTTTAGCCTATAGAAGGAGGCATTGACCATGCATTCAAGCATCTTGGTTTTCATATCAAAATCATCTTCGTGCTATTTTTTTTTAATTTTTTTATAATGCTTAAGTTTTTCTTTCATTAATCTCTTGTTTATGCCTTTTATCATAACTATATTTAGTTAGTACTTAAAAGTGCATTTTTATTAAGGTTTTATATCATCATTTTGCACTTGAAGTATCAATAACTTTTTAACTAAAACATGTTTTATAATAACATGTTTAATAATATAAGATACCTTTAATTTATGGCAAATATTCATCTTAAATATAGGCCTATCACATAAATAAAATGATTAATTGATGACTTTAAATACTGCAATGGAAAGGACAAATAGATGGCCAGACTTAGAAAAGAGATGCTGGTGCAATCTAAACTAGAACATTGTTCGATAATTAAGTCATATGTGGAGTTATAGATCTTATATTTAGGTCTACATTATATGGATAAAAAGGTAAGACATAGGCCTAAAACTTTCATATAGAGGTCTAGTTTTAATAAGGCCGTTTCCAAGTTCAAATTATAGCAGTAATGAAGTCTGAATTTGTCCTGTAGCCCAAACACTGTTTAGTGTTCAGCCCATGTCTTGAGTTCTAAAAGTCCAAATGACCTTAATTGGTTTTTCTTGGAAAGTAGAGATAATTTCTTAGAACCTTCATTCAGAAGTTTGGTTCAAATTATGACATTATCAATGATGTTTTGTTTAGACAAGAGACAATAAAGATTGTCACCAAGTCCAGAGTAGGCACTTACTCATCAATTAGTTATCAAATCAATAGTTTCTAATTTTAGATTATAAATGAAGGTATTTGTCATGTACTTAGGCATCTGGGTTTCCAGATCAAAATCATGCTCTTGATTTTTCTTTTTAAATTTTTGTAATGTTTAAGTTTTGTTTTCATTAATATCTTGTTTATGTCTTTCAATTCATTTCATTTACTTAGTTAACTTTTATCTTATTTACGTTTTTATCTTGTTTATTTATGTTTTTATTTTTTATTATATTTAGCTAAGTTTGTTATGTCAAGGTGAAAATGTTACACTAATGGTGTAAGAATAAGTATAATATAAACTTAACATAGACTTTAATGTTTGATACTAACATGTTTTTTATTTGTTATCCTGTTCACTCTTTAATACTTGCTTGTTAAATAATTAATTTAGATATATATTGTATAACACTTGATACAACAAATGCTTCGCACTTTCATAACACAAATCGCATGGTACAACCAACACATATCCTATAAAAGGAATTTGATTTGTTGTTAACATAAGTTATAATCATGAATACTTGATAATATTTACAAGTATTAGTATTATTCGAATAAGATAACTAATATAATCATGTTAACAATTTATAATCTGATTGGAATCTCCTTTATGTATGGTTTCCATTTGAATAAAAAGAGTTTATATTGTACTTGTTTGAAATATCATTAGTGGATCTTATAACCTTTACATTTATTTTTATCATTGTTTGATCCTCACATTGTTCTTCCTTCTTAAAGTTCTCATCAACTTCTTTATTATTATTATTATTACTACTAGTACTAGTACTAGTACTACTACTACTACTACTATTACTAGTATTATTGTTATTGTTGTTGTTTATAATTTATACAATTAACTTTCTTGTGATTTGACCCGGTCTTACCGAGTTATTTATTACTTGGACACTTCTTAACTTGGGAGAAGATATCAATCTTTTGATCATGTCAAGTTTTTGGCGCTATTACTGGGGAGGTAAATTCTTGTACACGTTATAGTATTTATTTTATTTTGTCTTTTCACTTTTCGTGTATCTAACTTTGTTTCTTTTGTTTAGTTTCTTCTTTCTTTTTTTTTTGTTTTTTTTCTTCCTTTTATTCTATTCCTACACGTGTATAAGAGTGTGGTCACGTATAATCAATCACTTCGTAATAAGAATAATGAGAATAACCATGTTAGAACACTAAGAGACCATATGAATCCTATAAGAACAAGTGCACCATCATGCATTGTTTTTCCTCCTGATGCATCTCATTTCAATTTTAAGTTAGGTATTATTCAACTTTTACCTTCTTTTCATAGTTTAGAATTAGAAAATCCATACTTGCATTTAAAAGAATTTGAGGAGGTCTATAACATGTATAATGACTCAAATTGTAGTATGAACACCATCAAGTTAAAGTTTTTTTTTTCATTAAAAGATAAAGCTAAAACGTGGCTACAAAATTTTAGACTAGAATCCATTCGTGCTTGAGATGAAATGCAACAATAATTTTTAAAGAAGTTTTTTCCATCTCTGATTAAAACTTAAAAATGCATTTTTATCAAGGTTTTATATCATCATTTTGCACTTAAAGTATCAATAAGTTCTTAACTAAAGCATGTTTTATAATAACATATCTAATAATATAAGATATTTTTAATTTGTGGTAAATGTTCATTTTAAATACAGTCTTATCATATAAATAAAAGGATTAATTGATGAGTTTAAGAACTGAAATTGAAAGGACAAAGAGATAGCCAAACTTAGAAAAAAGATGATGGTGCAGTCCAAACCAGAACACTATTTGGTAATTAGGTTATATGGATGAAAAGGTAAGACATTGCCCAAGATTTAAAAATGCTATTTTCAAGTCCAAATTGTAGCAACAATGAAGAAGTCTGAATCTGTCCTGCAACCTAAATGTTGTTCAGTGTTTGGTGCGTATCTAGAGTTCTAGATGTCCAAATGACCTCTACTTTTTTTTCTTTGAAAAGCTGAGACAATTTACAATAATTTTCATGTTTTTAAGTGGTTTTAATTCTAACGTTATCAATGATGTTTTGGGCAGACAAGAGAAAATAATTACTGTCACCAAGTCAAGAGTTGACCACTCATTCATCAATTAGTCATCAAACTAATAGTTTTCAATTTTAGCCTATAAAAGAAGGTATTTGCCATACATTTAGACATGCTTTCTAGATCATGATCATGCTTTTGCTTTCTCTCTTTATATTTTTGTAATACTTAAGTTTTATTTTATGCCTTTCATTTCCTTTCCTTTACTTAGTTAGCTTTTATCTTATTTATATTGTTGTTTTTTATTTATGTTTCTGTATTTTATTATATTTAGCTAAGTTTATTATACTAAGGTAAAAAGGTTACATTAATGGTGTAAGAATAAGTATAGTGTAAACTTAACATGGAGTTTAATATTTGATACTAACATGTTTTTTATTTATTATCTTGTTAACTTTTTAATACTTTGCTTATTAAATGATTAATCTAGATTTATATTGACACAGGGAGGTTAATTGTGCAAATTATAAATAACAATAATATAACAACAACAACAACAACAGTAGTAGTAGTAGTAGTAGTAAAGAAAAAGAAGGAGAATAAGAAGAAGAATATGAGAACTTTGAGATGGAATATTAATGTAACGATTAAACAATGATAATAACAATTGTCAAGATTAGAGGATTCATTAATGGTAAGTGAAACAAGTATAGTGTAAACTCTTATTATTCAATTGGAAACCACACACAAAGAAGGTTCCAATCAAATTATAGATTGTTAACATGATTACATTAGTCATCTTATTCGATTAATGCTAATACTTATAAATCTCATCAAGCATTCACGATTATAACTTATGTTAACAATAAATCAAGTTCCTTTCATAGCTCAGGTGTCGGTTATACCATATAGTATGGGCTATGAAAGTGCCAAGCATTTATTGTACCAAGTGTTATACAACATAAATCAAGCTTAGTCATTTAACAAGTAAGGTATTAAAGAGTGAATAAAATAACAAATACAAAACATGTTAGTATCAAACATTAAAGTCCACATTAGTGTAATCTTTTCACCTTGACATAATAAATCTAGCTAAACATAATGAAAGAAAGAAAAATAAATATACAAAATAAGAACATAAATCATATAAAAGTTAACTAAGTAAAAGAAAGGAAATGAAAGGCATAAACTTGATATTAATGAAAGTAAAGCATAAACATTACAAATATTTACAAAGAGAGAAAGCAAGAGCATGGTCTTGATATGAAAACCAAGATGCCTAAATGCATGGCAAATGCCTCCTTTTATAGGCCAAAATTGAGAACTATTGATTTGATGACTAATTGATGAGCAGGTGACCAACTCATGACTTGGTGACAATCCTTATCTTCTCTTGTCTACCTAAAACATCATCGATAACGTTAGAATTAGAGCCACTTGAAAACTTAATATGAACTTTAATGTTTGATATTAACATGTTTTATATTTGTTATCTTGTTCACTCTTTAATACTTTCCTTGTTAAATGACTAATCTTGATTTATATTGTATAACCCTTGGTACAACAAATGCTTGGCACTTTCATAGCCCATACTATATGGTATAACCGACACCTGAGCTATGAAAGGAACTTGATTTGTTGTTAACATAAGTTATAATCATGAATGCTTGATGAAATTTACAAGTATTAGCATTAATTGAATAAGATGACTAATGTAATCATGTTAACAATCTATAATCTGATTAGAACCTCCTTTATGTGTGGTTTCCAATTGAATAATAAGGTTTATACTATACTTGTTTGACATATCATTAGTGAATTTTCTAACCTTGATATTTGTTCTTATCATTGTTTAATCCTTACATTGATATTCCATCTCAAAGTTCTCATCATCTTCTTCTTCTTCTCCTTCTTTTTCTTTGTTATTGTTATTGTTATTGTTATTGTTAGTAGTATTACTACTATTATTATTTGTATTACTACCATTACTACTACTACTACTACTACTATTACTACTATTGTTGTTGTTGTTGTTGTTATTGTTATTATTGTCATCTATAATTTATAAAATTAATCTCCCTATGGTTTGACCCCAGTCTTGCCGGGTTATTTATTACTTTGACACTCCTACACTTTGGAGAAGACATCAATCTTTTAGTCGTGTCAGGTTGGAAGAAAGATTCAGACTTCTTTGTTGTTGCTATAATTTGGACATGAAAATGACCTTTTTAGATCTTAGGCTGCATATGAAAATTATAGGTCTATGTCTTACCTTTCCATCCATATAAAGTACACCTAAATTTAGGATCTATAGCTCCAGATTTGACCTAATTACCGAACAGTATTCTAGTTTAGATTGCACCAATATCTCTTTTCTAAGTTTGACCATCTCTTTATCCTTTCAATTTGAATTCTTAATTCATCAATCAATCATTTTATTTATGTGATAGGCCTGCATTTAAAATGAACATTTACCACAAATTAAAGGTATCTTATATTATTAGATATATTATTATAAAACATGCTTTAGTTAAAGTGTTATTGATACATCAATTGTGAAATTATGACATAAAATCTTAATAAAAAATACACTTTTAAATACTAATCATTATTGTTGTTTATAATTTATACAATTAACCTCCTTGTGGTTCGACCCCAGTCTTGCTAGGTTATTTATTACTTCGACACTCTTTTGGTTGTGTCAAGTTTTAGCACCGTTGCCGAGAAGTTAAGTTCTTGTATAAATTATAATATTTATTTTATTTTCTCTTTTCACTTTTCTTGTATATAACTTTGTTTCTTTTGTTTTGTTTCTCCTTCTTTTGTTTTCTTCTTTCTTCTATTCTACTCCTACATGTGCATGAGAGTGTGGTCACGTTACATTAAGTGGTAGGCTTTATAGGGTATCCTCATCATTTTTAAAAAATATGGCCAAAGAAGATAGTTGATTAGTACTTAAAAGTGCATTATTATCAAGGTTTTATATCATTATTTTGCACTTAAAGTATCAATAACTCAACTAAAGTATGCTTTATAATAACATATTTAAAAATATAAGATACCTTTAATTTATGGTAAATATTCATTTTAAATGTAGACCTATCATATAAATGAAAGGATTGATTGATGAGTTTAAGAAATAAAAGTAAAAGGATGAAAAGATGGCCAAATTTAAAAAAGAGATGTCAGTGCAGTTCTAACCGGAACACTATTTAGTAATTGGATTATATCTGGAGCTGTAGATCTCATATTTGGGTTTACTTTATATAGATGGAAAACTAAGATATAGGCCTACAACTTTCATATAGAGCCTAAGATTTAATAAGGCTATTTTCAAGTCTAAATTATAGCAATAAGGAAAAAGTCTGAATCTATCCTACAACCTGAATACTATTTAGTGTTTGGCCCATATCTAGAGTCCTAGAAGTCCAAATGACCTCCATTTTTTTCCTGGAAATCTGAGATAATTTCCTATAACTCTTATGTTTTCAAGTAGTTTTAATTCTAACATTATTAATGATGTTTTGGGCAAACAAGAGAAGATAATGATTGTCACCAAGTCAAGAGTTGGCTACCCACTCATCAATTAGTCATCAAATCAATAGTTCCTAACTTTGAACTATAAAAAGAGGCATTTGCTATGCATTTAGGCATCTTGATCTCTAGATCGAGATCGTGCTCTTGCTTTCTCTCTTTGTATTTTTGTAATGCTTAAGTTTTATTTTCATTAATATCTTGTTTATGCTTTTTATTTCCTTTCCTTTACTTAGTTGACTTTTATTTTATTTATGTTCTTATCTTGTTTATTTATTTTTCTTTCTTTCATTATGTTTAGTTAAGTTTATTATGTCAAGGTGAAAAGGTTACACTAATGGTGTAAGAATAATTATAATATAAACTCAATATAGATTCTAATGTTTGATACTAACATGTTTTATATTTATTATCTTGTTCTCTTTAATACTTTGCTTGTTAAATGACTAATCTAGATCTATGTTGTATAACAATTAGTATGACAAATACTTGGCACTTTCATAGCTCAACCGTATGGTATAACCTACACCTGTGCTATGAAAGGAACTTGATTTATTGTTAACATAAGTTATAAGCATGAATGCTTGATAATATTTACAAGTATTAGCGTTATTCGAATAAGATAATAATATAATCATGTTAACAATTTATAATCTGATTGGAACCTCCTTTATATGTGGTTTCTATTTGAGTAATAAGAGTTTATACTATACTTGTTTTTAATACAATTAGTGGATCCTCTAACCTTGACATTTGGTGTTATTATTGTTTAATCCTTATGTTAATATTTTAAAGTTCTCATCAACTTCTTTATTATTATTATTATTATTATTATTACTACTACTACTACTACTGCTGCTGCTGCTGTTGCTATTACTATTACTATTACTATTACTATTACTATTACTATTACTATTGTTGTTGTTGTTATTGTTATTGTCATTTATAATTTATATAATTAACCTCCCTGTGGTTTGATCTTCGTCTTGCTGGGTTATTTATTACTTTGACACTCCTACACTTGAGAGAAGACATCAATCTTTTAGTTATGTCAAGTTTTTGGCGCCATTGCCGGGGAGGTAAATTCTTATACAAATTGTAGTATTTATTTTATTTTCTCTTTTCACTTTTCATGTATATAACTTTTTTTTTTTTTTTGTTTCTTCTTCCTTTTATTCTATTCCTACACGTGTATAAGAGTGTGGTCATGTATATTAAGTGGTAAACATTGTAGGGTATCCTCATCAATTTCAGAAAATATGGCTAAAGAAGATAATTAATCACTTCATAATAAGAATAATAAGAATAACCGTGTTAGAACACTTCGAGACCATATGAATCCCACAAGAACAAGTGCACCATTATGCATTGTTTTTCCTCTTGATGCATCTCATTTCAATTTTAAGCTAGGAATTATTCAACTTTTACCTTCTTTTCATGGCTTAGATTTGAAAAATCTATACTTGAATTTAAGGGAATTTGATAAGGTTTATAACACATTTTACTAATGTTGGAATAGATATCGAGACTTGCTTAATACTTGCCGTCATCATGATTTTGAAATAAAAAGATTGATTTCATATTTTTATAAAGGCTTAACACCTAAAGATAGGCAAATGGTTGAATTGATATGCAATGAAACCTTTGAAGATAAAGACCCTAATGAAGCAATAGATTATCTAGACTTGTTAGCTAAAAATGCTCAAAATTAGGACAATACAGACACATATAAGACTCCAAGTAAGATCCAATCTCATACATATAATGGAGATATGTACAACCTTAGAGAAGATCATGACCTTCAAGCTAAGTTTGCATTTTTAGCTAGAAAAGTCAAGGCACTAGAATTGAAAAAAAGTGATTAATTAAAATATATTCAAGACATTACGTGTCAAATCTGTGAAACAAACGAACACTTAACCAATGACTGTCTAACCTTATCTTCTTTTAAGGAATGTCTCCATGAACAAGCCCATGTTTTAAACAGTTTTCAAAGGTCCAATCATAACCCATACTTACAAACATACAACCCTGGTTGGAGAAATAAATAAAATTTCTATTAGAAGAGTGACAATGCACAAACTTCACCACCATGGTTTTAAGCACATCATAATTTTTAAAATTCTCATGGATATGCACCTCATTATGCTTCATTATTAGAAGAAATTTTAAGGAAACTTTGAGTGCATTCATTAAAAAGCAAGAGACAATTAATACTCAACTTGCTCAAAGTATAACAAATTTTAAAGATACTCTTGCAAAATTCACATTTTCTTAGTTTTCAAGAGAAACATAAGTTTCTATCTCAATCATGATAAAATCCCAAAGGACAATATAATGCAAATGCAAGTAATTCTAGAAGGTAACACATAGATCAAGTCAAATCAGTTATCACTCTTCGTAGTGGCAAGGTTATTCACAAACCAATTCTTGAACCTTTGAGAAAGATAATGAGTCAATCTCTAAGGGTAAGGAAGGGGTTGAATCTAAACATTACAAAGAAAAGACTGATTCCCAGCCAGCACTTTCATTTTCTCATGCCATGACCAATCAGGAAGAAAACGAGGATGAAAAAGGCACCAAAAAAGTTAATGCAGATCTTTTATCAAAAGTGACAACAAATTTGACACCCGACATCACACCAATTGATGATTGCTTTCCTGATGAATCTCTATTTTCTCTTAGTTCAATGCCTTGAATTGCTAAAAATATTAATTTTCTTGCTTCATGATTTTTGCTAGCTCATTGGAGTATCGAAGACAAAAGAAAATTTTTAAGCCATGTGTAAAAATTTTATTGGGATGACCCTTACTTATTCAATTATTATTTTGATCAAATATTTCAAAGATGAATTCCTAACAATAAGGTAAGTACTGTCATTAAATTTTATCATTGTAAGGCATGTAGGGATCATTTCTCGTCAAAAAAGATGACTGGAAAAATCTTAAAATATGGATTTTATTGGCCCACCATGTTTAAGGATTCACATGCATTTTGTAAAACCTATGAAAATAGATAAAAGGTGGGATTTATTTCAAAACACAGAGAGTCTTTAGATAATCTTTTATTGACTCTTAAGTCTCATCATAGTGGAGATAAGCATCATGCAATTCATAATTTATGAAGCCATTTTTATGAAGAGCATGCTTGGCAAAGTCTTGGAAATCTAACTAGAAAAGATCCTATTTGCTAGTTTTTAAGAAATGTTGATGGAAAGCCCATCCCTGACCTATAAAAGGCATTTAAGTCATTCTTCGATGAAAACTAAGGTAAGATATTAACCATAATCATAACTACATGTATATATAATACGTTTTCAAAAATAAATAAATAAATAAAGAGAAAGTGTGGGAGTGAGACTCCAGTTGGCCTGCATATAGGTGGTATGATTGTAGTTTTAATTTCTCATCTATAAAATATTCTCTTCCTTCCCTTCGTTTCTACTCAACCCATACATTCAATAGATATAGAAGTGTGTAGAAATGGCAAGTTCCTCATATCATTATATAAGAAACATTTGTGTTTTCAATGGATCCAGTCCTAAAAAGAAAATAAAGTTTTTAGCATTAGTAAATCATCTTGGTCAGCTACTAGCTAAGAGAAAGATTTATTTAGTGTATAGCGGAGACAGCCTCGAGTTAATAGAGGGAGTATCAATAGCTGTATTTTTAGAAGGTAGTCAAGTTATGGGGCTTATCTTTGAAGTTTTAATAGAAGGGAATATCATTGGAAAAAAAGTTGGAGAAGAACTACAAGTCTCCATAATGCCTGATCAAATGAATGTCATGTTTAAACACGCTGATGCCTTTATTACCTTACCAGGTAGTCTAAGCACATTGGAAGAGATCTTTTATGTTACTTTTTAGGCCCAATTGCACATTCACCATAAACCCACAGGTTTGTTAAATGTTAATGGTTTTTATGATAAATTGTTATCTTTTCTTGTTCATGTTGTGGAACAGGAATTTCTATCTTTGGCACAATGAATCATAATCTTTGCTGCTACTGCTGAATAATTGATTGACCAACTACAATCTTTCAATCCTATAATTGATTCCTTCATGAGTCGTATAAATTGGTCAACTAAAGAAAGCCATAAAAAGCATAAATTAGATTTAATCCTTCGTTTATGAATCCCTGTGTCTTTTGGTTTTCTTAATAATATATTATTTTATGTTTCATTATTTCTTATATTTGTTTAAGTGTGTTTCAGGTTTGTCAGTGTTCGGTGTTTCAGGTGATGTTTTTTATACTCTATCTTTTTATCTTAGGATATTGAGGATAATATCTCATTTTGGTTGAGGGGAGAGGTTAGTAGTTGACTATTAACATTTACAAACTATTGTTACTAAAATGGCAGAGTAAGGAGGAATTTTATTGACTCTTGAAATGTATCTTGGTTAATATTTTTCAATGGTTATTTGCAATATTTATAACAAGGTCTATTATAATACTTCTTGAAATATTCAAGTTCATAAATTTTCGCATTGTTATCACTTAATTCTGCTCATATACTTGTTTAACATGTATTCTTAAATCTTAATTTTCACACTCACACTTTAACATATAATTATAGGTTGCACATTAGATTATTACATTATTTATGTTCTTTTATTAAAGGTAACAACTAAAGGAAATAGGTAGTATACAATTTAAAATAAAAAAACAAAAAAAGAGCAAAAAAAATTATGATAATAAAAATATAGATAAGTTTGGTTTCGTAACCTCCTTAACCTAAGCAATTAAGCCGGAAATGGTGTTTTAATACCTAATATCCTAAAGTCAACTAACTTGGGAGTTATTATTCTAATGCTTGTTACATGGATTGAGGAGAAAAACTTAAAAAAAATCAAACATTGCACTATCTAAGTATTAGTATCTGTAACCCGAGTCACTAAGCTCGTGTAGTGTTTAAACACCTATTGCCCTAAGACTAACCAGTCTAGGAGTCCTTAGCTGAAAGCTCATTACATGGGTTAAAGATGCACTGTGTTTTTAAGTTATATATGATGCGAACCTCGTGATCACATGGTCACGCAAGCCACACACAAAGACGTCAATTCCTGGAAAGCCATGTAAATCAGGTTTGATAGAAGTGTGACATAAAGATAACTTGTACCTAGGCACCAGCACTATGAAAAACAGAAAACCCCCACCCAATTAATATTGATTCATGAACAAGAAGTATAAGGATGATGCCACGAAGACAGTTGTTCTTCGATAAGTCGTTTTCAGTTCGTTAGATAACCAAGGAAGGGAGATTATCCCACCAACACACAATAAGTGCAGCAAAGAAGTTTTATTGATCTGAAAGTTTAACTCAAGGTAATACAATATGTTAGGAGACTCCACGTGAAATTTCAGCTCGATCCAATGGTCTGATTGAGAATTATGACCCTTGCCCGTAAAACTGAATAGTTGCACATTTTACATCAAAATCCAAATTTGACCTTGCTTGGATCATATCATTCCCTTTCTCTTTAAGATGATTCATCCTCGAATCACCAATAAGTTGGATGGACAATTCCTTATCCTCATTTTAAAGCCTTTAGAGTTCTTTTTTTGCAAACAATCGTCGCCACCAACTTTGGATGAAAGTTGCAGCCATTCTATTTTGTATATCATCATTACAGTCCTTTTTCTCCTCTTTTTTTGAAACTTGCTGGGCATTGATTGTTGCCGATAACATATCAAGTTCTTGCTTCATCTCCCCTAGAATAGGGGATAGAGTCTTTGATTCTTTTTTTGGAACACTAATCTTTTTATCTCTCTATTTTTAATACCACCTCTCCTTTTGAATTTGTCTTTCTTTTACCGTAGCACCTCATCAAAATACATTAAATCCCTTCAGTTTCTACACTGCAAAAAATCTTCCCGGTAGCTTATGGTCTCATCCTTAAGACCACCATCATAAATATCATCAAATTGAGGCTCAAAATCCTCATAATCAGCCCACCTTGGCCTTCCAGCCCTACTGCCATTGTTAGATTTCCGTTCAACCCCAACCTTTCTCAAGTCTTGGGTACATGTTCCAGCCACTATTTAGTTTTACGGCAAGGGTCATAATTCTCAATCAAACAGTTGGATCAAGCTGAAATTTCATGTAAAGTCTCCTTACATATTGTATTACCTTGGGTTAAACGTTCAGATCAATCGGAGCTCGGGAAGGCATCTCAATATGGGTCAATAGAGGCTGTATGAATTTGTTATTTACTTCCTTTTGACTTGTGGACTTCCTATTTGACTAGGATTCTTTTCCTAAACAAATGTGCCAGCTTATTTTGGGAATTTTCTAATTCCACAGGGATTTTCAATGAGCTGCAATAAAATCTCCAAGTGTGGCAAGGATTCATTAATGTTTCAGAATCCTTTTCTTATAAGGATTCCTTATTCATCCGAGCTACAAAAGGAAAGAAGACTTTAGAATGCATTCTACCTTCAGATTAGATTTCCTAGTCTATTTGGGACTTTTTAATGGTGACAAATCTGATTCTAGCATATTTAGGATAGTAATTTTTGGATTTTTATATTTTTATTATTTTCTTCTTAGTCTTTGGGTTATTATTATTTGGTTGGGTCAATTGTAAGTGGGCTACATATAAGTCCACCTAGGGGGGTCCATTAGGGTTTCTTAAGTCTAGTCATTATAAATAGAGGCATAACCACACATGTAAAGAAGACTATTTAGATTAATAAAACTTCCAGGTAGTTTATGGCCTCATCATCAAAACCACCATCACCAATATCACTAACGGCCTCCTCAAAATCCTCACAATTAGCCCACCCTGGCCTGTTGGCCCTACCACTATTGTTTGCTTTTGTTTCTACCCCAAGCCTCACATTTTGGGTGCTTGTACCAGCCTCGTTACCATGTTTCTCCACCCTATCAAGTCTGTCACACACATTTCCCATCACAAAATTCATCCTCTCCATCATTTGTGTCATGGCTTGCATTTGAAATGTAAGTTCTTCCTTGGGATGGGGCGGTGTGTTGTTTTGATATGATATGATAGTACTTGCAAAAAGTGGTTAGCAGTAAAAGAAAATTTATCCTCACGTCACTCGTGTTTTGCTCAAACACTCAATATCCTCACACACCTCATCTCACCTTGTCGTTCTTGTGAAACTGAAACCAACACCAAATAGAACCAACTTGGTAGTGCAATCCAAATAGATATGTGACCCAAGAAGCAATAACAACTAGAAAACAAGCAAAACAAAACTGCGATGATAGTCTCGCGAGTAGCAAGCGAGTCTGTCCGAAATATGAACGAAACTAAAGACTCGAATAAAAATAGAAAAAAAAATAAATAACACCCAAATATGATGGATATTATGGAAATAAACTGCAAGAAATGAAATCAATAGAAAGCAAGTGAATTTCAAACGTTGGTGCAAGACAGACTCGTTTAAGACAAGTTAAGTCGGAATTTGGAACTTGAAGTAAATGATGTCTAATTGAGTTAAAATTTCAGATATAGTGCGATATCAACCCAAATAGATAGAACATAAGTTTTCAGCAATTTATGACAAAGTTTGATATACTGACATAAAAACATTATGAATCAGACCTGGTTAGACTCGAATTTGAAACCCAAAACAAATGATATCCAATTGACCCAGAATTTGATATGTAATGTGATTAGGATCCCAGTAATTAGAATATCAATTTTGAGCTAATTCCAAGTTGATTTGATCCAATTGTCTCTTATTTACTTTTTTGCGGCAGAATCAAATAATCTTTTCAAATAATTTTTCTTTTCTTTTCTCTTTTTTTTTGTTTTTGTTCTTGTTTTTGATGCTACTCATATATTTTAAACAATAACAGAATGAAATAACAATTTTTTTTCTTTTTATATGCCGCAAAATCAAGGAGAAGAAGAAATTGGATACTAAGGAATATTTGCGGAATTAACAAGAAACAAAAATTTTAGGAGGATATAACCTGATTAATGGAGCCAAGCTTTGATACCAAATGATGTGAACCTTGTGATCACATGGTCACGCAAGCCACACACAAAAACATCAATTCTTGGAAAGCCATGTAAATCAGGTTTGATAGAAGTGTGACACAAAGATAACTTGTACTTAGGCACCAGCACTATGAAAAATAGAAAACCCCCACCCAATGAATATTGATTCATGAACGAGAAGTATAAGGATGATGTCACGAAGACAGTTGTTCTTCGATAAGTCGTTTTCAGTTCGTTAGATAACCAAGGAAGGGAGATTATCCCACCAACACACAATAAGTGCAGCAAAAAAGTTTTATTGATCTGAAAGTTTAACCCAAGGTAATACAATATGTCAGGAGACTCCACATGAAATTTCAGCTCGATCCAACGGTCTGATTGAGAATTATGACTCTTGCCCGTAAAACTGAATAGTTGTACATTTTACATCAAAATCCAAATTTGACCTTGCTTGGATCGTATCAATATATATATATATATATATATATATATAAAGAAAGAAGAAGAAAATGATAATAATCTCAACCTAAGAAAGTTAAACATCAAAACAAAAATTTTATTTTCTTCCAATTAAAACCCCATAACTATATGTTGATATATTAAGCATAAAAAAAGGTTTATTAATATCATATTGAAAAGGTATTAAGTAGATATATAAATTTAATAAGAGTTTATTTATTTAGATAAATAAATAAAAGTTGAATGATGAATGTCTTGCTTTATGAAATTTGAATTTTTATTTTATTTTAATGCTTTGATTACTAGAGACTAGTAATAAGCTAATTAGAGGGTGTGATTAGTACTTAAAATGTATCTTTATCAAGGTTTATATCATCATTTTATACTTGAAGTATGAATAACTTCTTAACTAAAATATATTTTTAATAAAAAGTTTGATACGATAAGGTGTCTTTAATTTACAGTAAATGTTCAACCTAAATGCAAGTCTATCACATAAATAAAAGGATTGAATGATGGGTTAAAGTGTTTAAATTGAAAGGACAAAAATAAGCTTAAACTTAGAAAAAAGATGTTAGTGCAGTCCAAACTGGAATACTGTTCGGTAACTAGGATATATTTGGAGTTGTAACTTCATATTTAAGTCTATTTTATAAGGATAAAAAACTAAGACATAGGTCTAAAACTTTCATGAGGAAGTCAAGACTCAATTCAACTATTTGAAAGTTTAAATCTCAGTAACAACGTATAAGTCTAAATCTGTTCTACAGCTTAGACACTGTTCAATGTTCAGTCTGTATCTCGAGTTTTAGAAGTTCAAATGACCTCAATTTTTTTTTTCTGAAAAGCTGAGATAATTTTCTAGAACTTTCATATGGAAGTTTGGTTTCAATTATGATGTTATCAATGATGTTTTATTTAGAAAAGAAGATAAAGATTGTTATCAAGTCAAGATATAGCCACCCATTCATCAATTAGTCATTAAATCAATAGTTTCTAATTTTAGCCTACAAAAGGAGGCATTTATCATGCATTTAGGCATCTTAGTTTCCAACTCAAGATTATGCACTTGCTTTCTCTTTTTGTATTTTTATAATTCTTAATTTTTACTTTAATTAATACTTTGCTTGATAAATGGTTAATCTAGATTTATGTTGTATAACAGTTGATATAATAAATATTTTGCACTTTCATAACTCAACCATATGTTATAACCTACATTTGTGTTATGAAAAAAACTTGATTTGTTGGTAGTATAAGTTATAATCATGAATGTCTGACAATATTTACAAATATTAACATTGTTCGAATAAGATAACTAATAAAATGATGTTAACAATTTATAATCCAATTGAAATCTCTATTGTATGTCATTTCTAGTTGAATAATAAGAGTTTATATAATACTTGTTTGAAATACCATTAGTGAATCCTCTAACCTTGATATTTGTTGTTACCATTGTTTAATTCTCGCATTGATATTTCATTTCAAAGTTTTCATCAATTTCTTTTTCTTCTTCATCTATTATTACTATTACTATTATTATTGTTGTTATTATTGTTGTTGTTTATAATTTATACAATTAACCTCCTGATGGTTTGACTCTGATCTTTTTGAGTTATTTATTATTTCAATACTTCTACATTTAGGAGAAAACATTAATTTTTTGATTGTGTCAGCTACGAATCCAAACCCCCAACTTCTTTGGGTCTAGTACATGACCTAAGTTTAATGGGTGCTACCATAAGTCCTCGCTAGGACCCAAATGATTTATGCTTTAAATATTTTTTGATTTTTTAATATAATTATTTGTGTGATAAATATTCTTAAATTTTTTAATATAATTATTTATACTATATATATTATTATTTTTATTAGAATTAATAGTATGAATATTAAAATTATTATCATTTGTGTTATAAATATTATTATTTATATTATTAGTTTTATTATAATTAATATTATTAATAAAATAATTAATAAATTTAAAAAATATTATTAATAATATTAAAAAAAATATTATTTTTTATATTATAAAATTTTATAATATATTTTTATAAAAATAAAAAAGAAACTCATCACATACACCCGCACTAACTAGTAATATACATGTCAGATCTCAAAATCCAAGGATGATATATAATTTGAAATTCAATGAATCTCATCCATGCTACTAAATTAAAATATATGACATATGGCAACACATGTAATAATTTAATTAGCAGCATGCATGATTTTTCTTTTTATTATTATTAATATTTGGATTAACTTGTATATATCTCAACTAATCTCATAAATTTTAAAATTAATAATTATATAAATATTTAATATCTATTATATTAGTAATTAATAATTCAATCAGCAGCATGCATAATTTTTTTTATTACTATTGATATTTAGATTAACTTATATATATCTCAATTAATTTTATAAAATTTAAAATTAATAATTATATAAAATTTTAATAATTATTATATTAGTAATTAAAAAATTGAAATTTAAAACTATAAAAAAAAAAAACAAAACTTTTAATCCAGAGCTTTCGTTCCTTACCGTATCTACTGGATAACTAAAAGGACACATGATTATTATTTTTCAGCTCATAGGCTACAGATTTATGAGTTGAACCCGGCTCAGGTGCAGTGAAATTTATGGAATTTAAATTCGTAGGACAGGCTGCCACAAACTGGAACATGTCTCCCTGCACGGAAGTTTGTCTTGATTATAAAGAAAAACAATTTTGCAGGCTGCGTTTGAACTGACAATGAACATAAACTGACCTGAATCACTTCAGCAGCGACGAACTGCATGCATGTTACTTTCATTGTTAGATGTACTAAATTGTACGATTATTTAGGGCAAGATGTTGACATTTTTTGTATTCATGTGTTTTTTTACAAAAACATTTCTTTTCTTTTTTTTTTTAATTTGAAGTATATTTTATTAAATAAAAAATAAAAAAAATTCCTAAAAATAAAATAAAAAACTAAAGATTTGAAATGCAAACAATGTATACACACACTCATTTCCTTTTTCATATATTTATTTTTTGTTTATGTGATCAACACATGTTTTTTCTCGCCACCAGAAGCATTGTTTTTAACTAAAACCTTATCAAAATATTTAAAGAACAATGTAGGTCCCATTTTTCATCAACTCAACCACTAACGTGGTAATCAACGTTATGGTGTAGGGCCAACAAGTTACACAAAGGTTCTTAACAATAATACTAACAATAATAGGTAGCTTTTATGTAATATAATAAATGAATTTACCTATTCTTTCATGAAACCGTTTATATAATAAAAAAGTACGATAAATCTTTTTTATTTAACTAATAGTTAAAAAAATAAAGGTTATTAGTGTTTCATTGTGCCTTGTTAGAGATTCTAATGTGGATTTCCAGTGAAATTTCTTTTTTTTTATTTTAAAAAATATTTTTTTTAAAATTTGATCCTTTAATTTTTTTTCAAATTTGATCTTTTAATGTAATGTTGATTTGGGATTAGTTATGGTGATTTGTTTTTACAACCTCTCAAAGTCAAGAGAATATTATTTCACTCATTTGATGCTTAATTTGATAAAATAAATTTTTTTTATTGAATTATGAGAATTAGAGTTTTGGAAATTGAATTCGAAGCTTAATAACATTAGTGATTGATTTGCTTGGTTAAGGGAAGTTTGTTTTTTTATGTAACTGAATTTTTTTCTTCTAATTTACACCTTTCACATTGATCTTATTTGAGACTTAGTAGTTTGGTTTGGATGTCTAGATATGGGTTCTTTCAATGTTAAAGGAAAATTTTATTCCTTAATTTATGTCCAATTTAAAAAATAAAATTATATTTATATAAAACAATCAAGAGTTAAGCGATCAAAATTGAAATTGAAACAAATATGGTGAACTAGGGTAAATAATAAGGTAACTTGGTTGATGTGTGCATTCACGATAGCATGTAGAAGTTATCCACTGTACTCATGTATAAGAATGATTCAAGTAGCAGAGACACGATTGTCTATAGTTATATTAGATGCTTTGTGTTTAGATCTTCCTGATAAGGTGACAAATGTCCATGTTGGTAGTGCATAGAGGTTTTTTTTTATTTTCTTACTTATCATTTATTTTTTCTCTTTCCTTTCCTCTCCTTGAGATTTGTGTTGGTCTGTTAAAATTAAAAGGTGTTTTATTATTTTGTTTTTATATAAAACATGGTTTTTATTATTTTTATTGCTATTTATTTTGTTTTGAATTCTTTATTATTATTATTATTATTATTAATTTCACCTCTTAGTATTTGGTTTCATCTAATATTTGTATCAAATTAAATCCTCATTCTTTTAATTGCTATTTTTTATACTTCTCTTAATTGTTTTTTTTTTAATTTCATCCCTCATCATTTGGTTTTATTTTATTTTTATATCAAACTTGGTTCTTATTCTTTTTATTACTATTTATTTTTTTATTGAATTTTTTTAAATGTCACCCTTCAACATTTAATTAATTTTAAATTTGACTTGATTTTTTTATATCTATTTTCTATGGGATTACTCTTATCCTCATGACTTGAGTCACAGATTTCAAAGATTAGCCCAGGTTGACTATGGTTTTCTATATTCTTTTTAATTATTTTTTTATCAATTTTATCTTTTAATAGGTTGTTGGTTAGGGATTGTGCTTCATATGTTTTTTCATTTTTTCTATAAAGTTTTCTTGATATCATATCCCGGGTCACAAGCCTAGTAAGTTAACTTGGGTTGACTCAGAGTTTTTTTCTTTGTATTTTGCTTTATCAATTTTGCTCTTTAGCATTGAGTTATATAAAATTTGAGTCTTATTTAATTTTCTTTCTAGATATTATTTCAATCTTATAACCAAGTTGTGAATTTCGCAAGATAACTCAGATGAACTTCGGTTGGATTTTTTATTTTTTTAAATTTGATCCTATAACATTTGATTTGCTGGGAATTGATGATACAATTTAGTCTTGTGAAGCAAGGGTAGATTTAGATTTTAGCGTAAAAGTTTTTACCATCCACTTTTTCACTATTGAGTGATATGACCAAAAGATTGATGTTTTCTTCTAAGTATAGAAGTATCGAAATAATAAATAACCTTACAAGACCAGAGTCAAATCACGGGGAGGTTAATATATAAATTATAATAAGTTAGAGAGGACTTTGAGATGTAAGATTAATGTGAAGATTAAACAATAAAAATAAATGTCAACATTAGAGGATCCACTAATAGTATTTTAAGCAAATATAGTATAGACTTTTTTTATTACTTAATTGGAAACCACACAATGGAGGTTCCAAATAAATTATAAATGGTTAACATGATTACATTAGTTATTTTATTCGAACAATGCTAATACTTGTAAATGTTGTCAGGTATACATGATTATAACTTATATTAACAACAAATCAAGTTCCCTTCATAGCACAAGTGTCGATTATACCATACAGTTGAGTTATAAAAATGTTAATTATTTTATGTGCTTAATGTATAAAAACATAGATAATATTGCTTTTATTGGAAGAAAACAATATTATAATTTAATGTTTAAAGTTAACTTTCTTGGGTTGAGATTATTATTATTTTTTTAATTATTTTTTAATATATATACGGATAACACAATGTATTTTTAACTCATGTAACGATCTTTCAGCTAATTACTCCCAGACCAGTTGGTCTTAAAGCATTAGGTGTTGAGACACCTCTAAAAGCTTAGTAACTCGAGTTGCAGATACTAATACGTAGATAATGCAATGTTTAATTTTCTTAAACTTTTCTCCTTAACTCATGTAACAAGTATTGAGCTAATAACTCCCAAATTAGTTGACTTTAGGGTATTGGGTGTTAAAACACCCATTCAGGCTTAATTGCTTAGGTTAGAGAAGTCATACCAAACTTATTGATGTTTTTATTTATTTATTTAATTACATTTATTAGCATTTTTTTCTTTTTTTTTTCAAATTATATACTATCCTTTTCTCATATTTATTACCTATAATAAAATAACATAATTAATATAATAATCCAATATACAACCCAAAATCATATGTTAAAGTGTATGTGTGTGTGAATAAAGGTTTAAGAATACTTGTTAAATGAGTATAAGAACAAAATCAAGTGATAACAATGCAAGAGAAGTATATGATAGACCTTGTTATGAATATTGCAAATAACCACTAGAAAATATTTACTAAGAAGCGTCTCAAAATTTAATAAAATTCTCTCTTACTTTGTCATCTTATAAATAACAGTTTTGTTGAATGATTTTATTAAAAACAAAAGCAATTAGTTTTTTTAATCTACCATTACCCTTTCCATTCAACCAAAACTAGATATTGTCCTCAATGTTCAAAGGTAAAAAAATAGAGTATAGAAAACATCACCTCAAAAAGCTAACACTAGCAAACTTGAAACACACTTAAACAAATATAAAAAATAACAAAATA
This sequence comes from Populus ilicifolia, assembly GCA_015708895.1. Lineage (NCBI taxonomy): Eukaryota > Viridiplantae > Streptophyta > Magnoliopsida > Malpighiales > Salicaceae > Populus > Populus ilicifolia. Next base: position 35,173 of record SRLM01002316.1, on the reverse strand, counting down.
AAATAATATGTTATTAATCAAACCAAAAGACACAAGTTTTTACAAACTAAGGCTTAAATCCTTTTTTTTTTGGTAAGTTGATGTATATATTAAAGGAAAACAATACAAAGATTATAAGGGGCATACCCCAGATTTACAATGAGAGTAGAAACATAAAACAACAGATGGCTACATGCTAGCCACCGAACTGAAAACTCAAGACCTAACTTGATTCGCTAGGAAAACCAATACAACCAGCTAAATATCAAATGAAGAATCTATGTTATTAACCCTCCAAGCTCGTTGGATCCTTTTATTTTCATCTGTTGGTAGAACGTTCCTCATCAAATCAAGCTTATCACGGATGATACATTCGATTTGATGAAAGACCAAATTCTGAGTTCTAGATATTCCAGCAAAGGTCCTTGCATTCCTTTCTTGCCAAATATGATACACTGTAGCTGCAAAACTGAGTTTACGAGAAAAATTGACGAAACTTTTGCCATGCCAAGTGACAGTGGCCCATCGAATCCATTCATCCCATCCTTTTGTCATTCTTGGAATGTTGCATCTGTCACAAACATCCCACCAGATCGCTTTAGTATAGGAGCATTCAAAGAACAAGTGGTTGTGATCTTCGTTGTTATGGAGACAGAGTGAGCATCTATTGGGACCATGTATACCAAATCGATGAAGTCTATCTTGGGTTGTGAGTTTCTGTTGGACAGCCATCCATAGAAGAAACGAATGTCTTGGAACAGCATTCTTGAACCACACAATGTCATGCCATTCGACTATCGTATGATGAAATCTTAGTTGTTCTCAAGCTATTTTGATCGAGAATCTATGATTTGGTGAATCCAGCCAAACAATCGCATCATTTTTCCCTATCATAGGATTAGAATTGGAAGGAATAGCTTCTACAATGGGGTGCCAGCCAATAGCGTGAGTGGTAGGAATTTTCCATTTTGAGTTATGAATCAGCATATTGACCTTCGCGTTCTTTTCCATACCTGAATCATAGATGAATCTATCGCCATAAGAATCTGCGAGCGGGCTGTTAGGATGCCAATTGTCAAACCATAGAGAAGTTGTCCTGCCATCCCCTATGATGTACTTCATCTTCGGCCATGCTAAGGATCTGAGCTTTAGAATCTTTCTCCATGCCCAAGAGCAATTCTGTGGCGTCCTGATTGTCCAGAAATTCCTACCTCGCAACAGATTACATCTGATCCAAGTAGACCAGATTGAGCCATCTGAGTCATTGCATAGGTTCCAAATGTGTTTCAACAAAGCAATCTTGTTCCATTCTGTTATCCTTTTTATTCCTAGCCCACCCTCCTTTTTTGGAAGACATACCTGATCCCAAGCCACTTTAGCCCTAAATCCAATCTTAGCTTTTTATGGCTTTTCTTGTTTAACCATTCTATTTGACTAATAGAGGAATCAATTACAGGGATGAAAGATAGTAGTTGGTCAATCAATTGTTTAATAGTAGCAACATAGATTATAATTTGTAGTGCTGAAGATGTTAGAAATTCTTGTTTCATAGCTTGAAAAAGAAAAGACAACAACTTAATATAAAAACAACTAATATTTAACAAACCTATAGGTTTACGATGAATGTGTAGTTAGACTCAAGAGAAAATATGAAAGATCTCTTCTAATGTGTCAAGACCATCTGGTAAGGCAATGAAGGAATCAATGTATTTAAACATTGCATTCATTCGATCAGACATTATAGAGACTTGTAGTTCCTCTCCAATTGTTTTTTCAATAATGTCTCTTTTCGCTAAAGCTTTGAAGACAAACCTCAAAATTTGACTACCTCCTAAAAATATAGTTATTGACACTCCTTTTATTAATCTAAAGTTGTCTCCCTTATACACTAAATGAATCTTTCTTTTAGCTTGACACGACCAAAAGATTGATATCTTCTTCCAAGTGCAGGAGTGTCAAAGTAAAAAACAACCCAACAAGATCGAAGTTGAAATACATAGAGGTTAATTGTAAATTATAAATAATAATAATACAACAACAATAATAACAAGAACAATAGTAACATCAACAATAATAATTGTTGTTGTTGTAGTAGTAGTAATAATAAAGAAGTTGATGAAAACTTTGAGATGAAAGATTAACATACAAATTAAACAATGATAACAATAAATGTCAAGATTAGAGGATTCACTAATGATATGTCAAACAAGTATAGTATAAACTCTTATTATTCAATTGAAAACTATAAACAAAAAGAGGTTTCAATCATATTATAAATTGCTAACATGATTACATTAGTTATCTTATTTAATTAATGCTTATAATTGTAAATATTGTTAGGCATTCATGATTATAACTTATATTAACAACAAATCAAGTTCCTTTTATAGCATAGGTATAGGTTATACCATACGATTAAAATATAAAAGTACCACGTATTTGTTGTACCAAGTGTTATATAACATAAATCTAGACTAGTCATTTAACAAGCAAAGTATTAAAGAGTGTGCTTGACTGCTTTTTATGATCGGCTTGTTTTAGTTCGCAAGTGCACAAGTGTGTGATGTAACAATTAACTCAATAAGATCGAGGTCATATCCATAGAGAGCTAGATTTGGAAATTAAGCTAGGTAACAAAAAAACTCAAATTGAAATTAAAATTAACAATAACTTGGTTGAAAATAATTGATGGATTTGTTTTTAAAGATGAAAATGCGTAAATAGATTTTAAATGACAAGAAAAGGTAAGTCTTGATCCAAATCAATTTTAATAGTGATGTATTGGTGATTCCTTCAAGATATATAAGATAACTCAACCTAATATCAATGATGGTAATATTAGATTGGAAGATATTACAATGAAGTTTAAAAAGATGAAGATTGATTATTGCTTAAAAATGAATAAGTACTTTTATATTAAGTAAAATATTGAATCAAGTAATCTCTATACCAAAATTAAAGTTTGTGCATAAAAATTTAAGGTTATAACAATACATAAATGATTTCTAAAATTTCCTTGCAATAATAAAACATTCATGAAGAAAATAAGAAGATAAATATTAAGATTCATTCATATCTTAAAGAACTCACCTTAACCACCATTATACTTGATTTGGATTTAAGATAGAGATTAGCCAACCATGATTATGTAAAAGAACACTTTAATAAATATGAAATAACTTGAATCAAACTAAAACAATAAGTTTTATAAACTAAAGAACTAAAATCTACAGAGAAGAACACAATATAATTTTAGTAAAAATTCAAACACAAATATAATGCTAACTTTGAACAACAATTTAGACCCTTCTAGAAGCCTTTTTTAGAGATGTCTATTAGAGATATATTTATAGAAAATTTTGTCACCTTTCCAGATTATTAAAGAACATATCATTTGGACAACTAAGTCAAAAGGTATGGGTAAAACATTGAATAGTATTCTGAAAAATCTAATTTTATCACCTTTGCAATCACTTTGGTGCACATTTTTCTTCCTCATTTATGAGCTGCCTCTTTCTTGTTTTTGACCCACAATAATGTAACAATATCCCTTCCAGATTTCCATCCATGTGCTTGCCTTATTGGATCAATGGATTACCTAATACAAATTAATTGTTATTTGTTATGTGGATACGTAAGATCATGGATTGTGTTTGAGCTAATTTAAAGGCTAATTTGGGGCTGCATTTAAGCATCACATATGAATATAAATGTACTTATTATTTGGGCTAAGATTGATATTGAAACTTTGAGTGTTTGATGGTTGAACTTTGATAAGACAAGTTTGAGATTGAAATAGATTATATGATAATCTTTTCCAGGATTGGAATAGAATTGATTTTTTAGAAAAAATTTAGAGCACTTATTTGAACCAAAATTTGCTTTAAACTTCAACCAAATTTTTTGATATAATTTGTTTAAGCTCCAAAAATCAAGCAAAACATTAAAAGAAACTTCATTACTAAAAAGCATATTAATTATTATAAAAACCCAAATAAAACAATAAATACATATGTAAAATAAAAGACTAAATGATACTTTTGATACAAAATCACACCCACCAACTTAGATTTTGTTGGTTCTCAAGCAAAACAAAACATAAAATCTTTGAAATAAAAAGAATAATAATAACAATAATTAGGTTCGATTCATTACACTTGAAGAACCTATCATGCAAACATTAGTATCTTTAACTTCGTGTATACACAATAGCAAATAAAGAAAAATAAACATACTCAGATTCTTTAAATCAAATATCCATACAAAATTCAAAATTCAATCGTTTTATCATGCAACCAACATAATTGATTCACACGAAAACTCAACTTGTGATCTTCTCTTCTCACTACTACAAACAAGTAGCAAACTAGAGAAATATCTATATTTTCTTCTTTCTTTTATTTTTTTTAAAGATATTATTTATTCTTTGTCTTTAAGTGGTGAGTTTTCTTTTGACAAGAATACAAATATTTGTGATGGATGCACCCGGTTACTCATAAAGTCACAAACTTAAAGTGCTTTTGCATAATTATATTTCAAGTTGTCATTTGACGTAAAGATAAACGTTTGTGATGAATATCCCTAGTTACTAAGCAACTCAAAACATTGAAGTAGATAGAACTTTATATACATTTATTTATTTAATTGTCTAATAATTATTACTCTATTTACTTAAATCTTGTTTAGGACTAGGTCAAACGGGATGATCACAAGTAAAGCATCACACCTATTTTTTATGCATAATCACACAACTCACACAACTTTTACAAGAAAATATGTACTTCAATAATCTTAAAGAGAACCAAAAGTATGTTATATCTTGTTTTATAAGATATTATACATCCTAAATTAAAGCATGCAATGTTCAACACAATAATGAATTAAAAAATATAATGTTGATCCTAAATAAGTCTTACCCACCTATAAATGTAAAAAAAAAATTTAATTAAAACACATGGCTATCTCAAGCATTCAACATAATTAAGTATCTAAAATTAAGTTTTACATTATCCTCAATGTAAAAAAAAAATAGAGAAATAAAGAATAAAGATTAGAAAATTATTACTTTTTTTTTCAAGGATGAATGTTTGATTGAATTGGATATGAGCTGACTTCTTGCTTGATTCTTCTTCTTCTTTACCTGCATGTCACAACTAAAAGAAAACATCAAACTATTTTTTTTTTTTGCAAATAAAGAACCTCACACCCCCCCAACTTAGAATAATGCATTGTCTTTAATGCATGAACAAGTAAATATAAGAGTTAGAAAACTAAAAGAAAAGGAAAGAAAGAAAAAAACTCATTACTTATGATACTATAATGGTATTGAATCTTCATGATCTAATGTCTCAACTTTAGCCATAAAGTTTTCAAGATAAGGTTTCAATCGATGACCATTTACTTTGAAAATATTTCCATTCTTAGGATTTTTTTACCTCAAAGGCATCATGCTTAGAGATGGATTTAATCACAAATGTACCAATCTATTTTTTCCTCAACTTCCCAAGAAAGAGATGCAATCATGAATTATACAAGAGAACGTTGTGACCAATATGAAAGGATTTTCTAAGAATATGTTTATCATGCAAAGTTTTCATTTTATGTTTTAAAATTTTTACATTTCAAATGCATCATTTCTCAGCTTCTCTAATTCATCCAATTAAAGCTTTCTATTTTTGCCAACCTCGTTTTCATTGTCATTGAATTGTCAGATGATCCAATATGCACGGTGCTCAATCTCAACAAAGAGATGACAAGGCTTTTCATAAACTAGCCTATAAGGAGATATTCCTAAAGAGGTCTTGTAAGCAGTACGATATGCCTACAAAGCATCAATTAGTTGTAAGGATCAATTTTTATAGTTTGGGTTGATTGTTTTCTCTAAAATGTTCTCCCTATTTGCCAACTCAGCTTGGCCACTAGTTTGTGGGTGATAGGAGGTACTGACCTTGTGAATTACACCATATTTTCTCATCAACATCACAACGGGCTTGTTACAAAAATGTTTTTCTCGATCACTAATCATAGCTTGGGGCATGCCAAAATGAGAGAAAATATTTTCTTTCAAGAATTTAACCACAACTCGATGGTTATTGGTTAAAGATGCAATGGTCTCCACCCATTTAGACATATAATTAACAGTTACAAGGATAAATTGGTAGCCACATGAACTTGGAAAAGATCCCATGAAATCAATCCCCTAATAATCAAATATTTTCAACATAAGAATAGGGTTAAGAGGCATCATGTTATGCCTAATAAGGTTACCTAGTCATTGGCATCTGTCACATTAACATAAAAAGCATGATGACACAATGAAAAGATTAATTGTTTTCTCCGAAGTGCAAGAGTGTCGAAGTAATAAATAACTCGGTAAGACCGAGGTCGAACCACAGGGAGGTTAATTATACAAATTATAAATAATAATAATACAACAACAACAATAATAATAGTAATAACTATATTAATAATAATAATAGTAGTAGTAGTAATAATAATAATAACAACAACAATAATAAAGAAGAAGAAGAAAAATTGATGAGAACTTTGAGATGAAAAATTAAAGTAAGGATTAAACAACGATAACAAATAATGTCAAGGTTAGAGGATCCACTAATAGTATATCAAACAAGTATAATATAAACTCTTGTTATTCAATTGGAAACCACACACAAAGGAGGTTCCAATCATATTATAGATTGTTAACATGATTACATAAGTCATGTTATTCAATTAATATTAATACTTATAAATTTCATCAAGCATTCATAATTATAACTTATGTTAACAACAAATCAAGTTCCTTTCATAGCTCAGGTGTCGGTTATACCATACAGTATGGGCTATGAAAGTGCCAAGTATTTGTTGTACCAATTGTTGTACAACATAAATCAAGATTAGTCATTTAACAAGCAAAGTATTAAAGAGTGAACAAGATAACAAATATAAAACATGTTAGTATCAAACATTAAAGTCCATATTAAGTTTATACCATATTTATTCTTACACCATTAGTGTAACCTTTTCACCTTGACATAATTAACTTAGCTAGACATAATGAAAGAAAGAAAAATAGATAAACAAAATAAGAACATAAATAAGATAAAAGTTAACTAAGTAAAGGAAAGGAAATGAAAGGCATAAACTTGATATTAATGAAAACAAAGCATAAACATTACAAAGAATACAAAGAGAGAAAACAAGAGCATGATCTTGATCTGGACACCAAGATGCCTAAATGCATGGTAAATGCCTCCTTTTATAGGTCAAAATTGAAAACTATTGATTTGATGACTAATTGATGAGTAAGTAGTCAACCCTTGACTTGGTGACAATCCTTATCTTCTCTTGTCTGCCCAAAACATCATTGATGATGTCAAAATTAAAGCCACTTGAAAACATGAAAGTTCTAGGAAATTGCCTCAGCTTTCTTGTGTAAAAACGTCAGCTCATTTTGATTTCTAGAGCTCCAGATATGACTAAAATACTGAACAATGCTCGGGCTGGAGGACAGATTCGGGCTTCTTTGTTCTTGCAATAATTTGGACTTGAAAATGGCCTTTTTAGATCTTGGCTCCTATGAAAGTTATAGGCTTATGTCTTACCTTTCCATCCATATAAAATAAACCTAAATCTGAGATCTATAGCTCCAGATATGACCAATTACCGAACAGTGTTTCAGTTTGGATTGCACCGACATCTCTTTTCTAAGTTTGACCATCTCTTTATCCTTTCAATTTCAGTTCATAAATTCATCAATCAATCCTTTCATTTATGTGATAGGACTGCATTTAAAATGAACATTTGTCATAAATTAAAGGTATATTATATTATTAGATATATTATTATAAAACATGCTTTAGTTAAGAAATTATTGATACTTCAAGTGCAAAATGATGACATAAAACCTTGATAAAAATATACTTTTAAGTATCAATCACACTCCTCAATTAGCTTATTACTAGTCCCTAGTAATCAAAGCGTTAAAATAAAAAAATAATTTGCACATTCCACAAAACAAGGTATTCATCATTTAACTTCCATTACTCTCTATCCAGATAAACAAACTCTCGTTAAATTTATATACCTGCTCAATACCTCTTAACAAGATATTCATAAACCTTTCTTTTGTGTTCAATGTATTAACACATAATTATAGGGCTTTTCTTGGAAGAAAACAAAATTTTTGTTCTAGTGTTTAAGGTTAACTTCCTTGAGTTCAGATTATTATTATTATTATTTTTAATATATATACATATAATTTAAAACACCATGCATCTTTAACCCATGTAACGAGCTTTCAACTAATGTCTCCCAGACCAGTTGGTCTTAGGGTATTAGGTTTTAAGACACCCCTACGAGTTTAGTAGCTTGGGTCGCAGATATTGATATGTAGATAGTGTAATATTTGATTCCCTTAAGCTTTTCTCCTCAACCCATGTAACAAGTGTTGGGCCAATAACTCCCAAATTAGTTGACTTTAGGGTATTAGGTGTTAAAACACCCCTTCGGGCTTAATTGCTTAGGTTATGGAGGCTATGAAACCAAACTTATCTACATTTTTATTATTATCATTTTTTATTATTATTTTTTTTAATTATATACTATCCCTTTCCCTTAGTTATTACCTTTAACAAAAGAACATAAATAATGTAATAATCCAATATACAACCCACATTATATGTTGAAGTGTGTGTGTGTAAATTAAGGTTTAAGAATACATGTTAAATAAATATATAAGCATAATTAAGTGATAACAATGTAAGAGTTTGTAAATCTGAATATTTCAAGAAGTATTATGATAGACCTTGTTACGAATGATTACTAAGATGCATCTCAAGAGTCATAAAAGATTCTCTTTGCTCTACCATCATAGTAACAACTATTTTGTATATGCTTTATGAAATATAAAACACAGTTTTTTTTTAGCTACTACCATCCCCTCTAACTAAAACAAGACATTATCCTCAATGTTTGAAGGTAGAAAGATAGAGTATAGAAGATATCATTTGAAATAACGAACATTGACAAACCTGAAACACACTGAAAAAAAAAGAAAAAGAAAACATAATAATAAAACCAAAAGACACAAAAATTCACAAATGAAGGCTCAAATCCAATCAAAGCTTTTTATGGCTTTCTTTAGTTGACCAATTTATGCGACTTATAGAAGGATCAATTATAGGAATGAAAGATTGTAGTTGGTCAATCAATTGTTTAGCAATAGCAGCAAAGATTATGATTTAGCGTGCAGAAGATGTTAGAAATTCCTGTTCCATAGCGTGATCAAGAAAAGACAACAACTTGTCATAATAACCATTAACATTTAACAAGCCAATAGGTTTATGGTGAATGTGCAGTTGGGCTCAAGAGGAAATATGAAAGATCTCTTCCAATTTACCTAGAGCACCTGGCAAAGCAATGAAGGCATCAACATGGTTAAACATTGTGTTCATTCGAGCTGACATTGTAGAGACCTGAAGTTCTTCTCCAATTGTTTTTCCAATGATGTCACCTTGTGCTAAAGCTTTAGGGATGACCCCCAAAACTTGACTACCTCCTAAAAATACAACTATTGACACACTTCTCATTAACCTAAGACTGCCTTCCGCATATACTAAATGAATCTTTCTCTCAGCTAGCACTTGACCAAGATGATTTGCTAACTCTAAAAACTCCTTTTCTTTCCCAAGACTAGATCCACCAAAAACACAAATATTTCTTCTGTGATGACCTGAGGAACTTGCCATTTCTATACACTTTGGTATTTGTTGAATGTATGGGTTGAAAGGAAGGAAGAGAGGATTTTATATATGAGAAATTAGAAAGACAATCATACCACCTATATGTAGGCTAGCTAGAGTCTCACTCTCTCTCTCTCTTTATTTATTTATTTACTTTTGAAAAAGCATATATATATATATATAAAAGTATTTGTGATTATGGCTCACATCTTCCCTTGGTTTTATGTTCAAAAACAGCTTAAACGCCTTTTATAGGTCGAGGATAGGCTTCCTATCTAGTTTTCTTAAAAACTGGCAAACAAGGTCTTTTTTAGTCAGATTCCCAAGACTAAATTGATCATGTTCTTTATGAAATAGTAGCCATAAATCATGAATTGCACGATGCACATTTCCACTAGGATGCATCTCAAGAGTCAATAGAGGGTTATCTAAAGACTCTTTACTTAGACCATTCTTAATGAATTGTATTTTATCTTTACGGTTTATAGATACCTTTCCTAAAGAACGACATTGTGTATTACAAGTCCATCTAGCACATCGATGACAGACTTTCAGTCGTTTTGCATGACATTTATTTGTAAAAGTGCTTTTACCTGTTCCAGGCATGTGTGAAATGGAGTTAGAGGACTCACCTGATAATCGGACCTTTGCTTCAATCAACCAGCAAATATCTTTAGGAATTCCATGGTTCATTAACACTCTCAATCTTGCACATCTAGCATGATAAATTTTTATAATCGCATTTTGAGACAGAGTGGAAAAATACTTTTTCAATTTTACAAGATTAGTGTCCATTTTCAAATGAGAATTGGAAGAGAGATTCAAAGAATTGCACAAATATATACATAGATATCAATTATTATGGGAAACTGAAAGAACCAACTTAAGTCACGAAGTACTGTTATCCACCATTTGACCGGGGTAAGAGAAACTAGCAAAAATCACTAAAAAAACAAAAAAAAAATCAATCTTTATATACAGGATCACCCAATTCAATAGAGTCATGTTTAATTGAAAAATTATCAAAGTAGACTTTCAAACGATGTCCATTTACCTTGAAAACATTGTCATTCTTTGGATTCTCGATGTCGTAGGCTCTATATGGATACACATGTTTCACAATAAAAGGACCGCTCCATCTTGATCCTAATTTTCCAGGAAATAATTGCAGTCGAGAATTATAAAGTAAGACTTTTTAACCAACATTGAATGTTTTTCTCAGTATATTCTTGTCATTAAACTCTTTGATTCTTGCTTTATGAATTCTTGAATTTTCATATGCATCATTTCTTATTTCCTCAAGCTCATTTATTTGTAATTTTCACAGTTGACTAGCATCATCCATATTTGAATTGAAAGCTTTAATAGCCCAATAAGCTTTATATTCAGGTTCCACAAGCAAGTGACAAGGTTTTTTATAGACTAGTCTATAAGGTGACATACCTAATGATGTTTTATAAGCAGTTCAATAAGCCCAAAGTGCATCATTAAGTCTTAAAGACCAATCTTTCCTATTAGGGTTCACTGTTTTCTCCAAAACATATTTAATCTCCCTATTAGTAAGCTCTACTTGTCCACTTATTTGAGGGTGATAAGGGGTGACAACTTTGTGTGTGATTTCATATTTCTTCATTAAAGACTCAAATGACTTGTTACAGAAATGTGTTCAACTATCACTTATTATAGCTCGAGGGACTCCAAATCGACTCAAAATATTTTCTTTCAAAAACTTTATCACTGTTTTGTGATCATTGTTTCGACTTGGAATTGCATCTATCCATTTTAAAACATAATCTACTGCGACTAATATGTACAAGAAACCAAATGATGGAGGAAATAGACCCATGAAATCTATACCCTAACAGTCAAAGATCTCAATGACAAGAATAGGATTTAAAGGCATCATGTGATGTTTTGAAATTGATCCCAACTTTTGACAATTTTCATAAGACTTGCAGAATGCATGTGACTCTTTGAACATGGTAGGCCAATAAAATCCACTTTGTAAGATTTTTGCAGTTGTCTTTCTTGATGAGAAATGGCCCCCACATGTGTTAGAATGACAAAATTCAATGACACTACTTACCTCATTGTCAGGAATGCATCTTCAAAATATTTGATTAGGATAATATTTGAATAAATAAGGGTCATCCCAATAACAGTTCACTTCATTCAGAAACTTTCTTTTATCTTGGGTACTCCAATGAGTTGACAATTATCCTGAAACAAGAAAATTAACAATATTAGCAAACTAAGGCATTATAAAGACAGAAAGTAAAGATTCATCGGGAAAGTAGTCATCGATTGGTGTGATGTCAGTTTTCGAATCTGTTGTCAATCTTGACAAATGATCTGCGACAACATTTTCGCTGCCTTTCTTATCTTTGATTATGATATCAAATTCTTGAAGTAACAAAATCCACCACACCAATCTAGTCTTAGAATCTTTCTTAGAAAAAAGATATTTCAATGCTGCATGATCACTAAAAACAACAACAGGTGAGCCAATAAGATAAGACTTGAATTTTTCACATGCAAATACTATTGTAAGTAATTCTTTTTCAATGGTGGTATAATTCATTTGAGCACTATTTAAAGTTTTACTTGCATAGTAAATTACATAAAATTTCTTATCTTTTCTTTGTCCCAAAATAGCACCTACGGTATAATCACTAGCATCACACATTATTTTAAAAGGTAATGACCAATCAGAAGGTTGAATGACAAGAGCACAAGTAAGCAAGTTTTTAAATTTAATAAAAGCTTTTTCACAATGTTCAGTCTATTAAAAAATATTATCCTTTGTTAGAAGGTTATTTAAAGGCTTAGATATTACGCTAAAATCTTTGATAAACCTTCTATAAAAACCAACATGTCCTAAGAATGATCTAACATTGATTTGGTGTTGGCAAATTTGTAATTAACTCAATTTTAGATTTGTCAACCTCAATTCCTTTTGATGAAATAATGTGACCAAGTATAAAGTCATTTGTTACCATAAAGTGGTATTTTTCCCAATTTAGCACAAGATTCTTCTCTTCACACCTAGCCAAAACCTTTTCTAAGTTAGTCAAACAATCATCAAATGAATCGCCAAAAACAGAAAAATCATCCATGAAAATCTCAAGAAAATTTTCAACCATATCACTAAATATACTAAGCATGCATATTTGAAATGTGGCTGGTGCATTACATAATCCAAAAGGCATCCTTCAATATGCAAAAATACCAAATGGACATGTGAAAGTAGTGTTCTCTTGATCTTCTAATGCAATTTCAATTTGATTATAACTCGAATAGCCATCTAGGAAACAATAAAATTCATGACCTGCAACTCTTTTTAGGATTTGATCCATGAAATGTAATGAAAAATGATCTTTTCTAGTCATTGAATTAAGTTTCCTATAGTCAATGCACGTGCGCCAATCAGTAACAGTTCTAGTAGGAATTAACTCATTGTTCTCATTTGTTATCATGGTGACTCCAAACTTCTTGGGTACAACTTGGGTAGGACATACCCATTTGCTGTCAGAAATAGGATAAATGATTTTATTATCTAGAAGATTAATGAATTCATTTTTCACTATTTCTTTCATATTAGGATTTAGCCTTCGTTGTATTTCTCAAGAGGGTTTAGCATTTTCCTCTAAATAAATTCTGTGTACAAATCAAAGGACTAATTCTTTTTATATCAGCTATGGTCCATCCTAATGCATTTTTGTGCATTTTCAGAGTTTTTAATAACTTACCTTCTTGATGTGCATTAAGTTTGGAAGAGATTATTACCGAAAAAGTTTCATTTTCTCCTAAAAATGAGTATTTGAGATTGGATGGCAACGACTTCAAATCAGGTTTAGGTGGTTGAACACTTGAAGGTATGGATTTAATTGATCATGGTTGCAATTCCTCAATTTATGGCCTCCAATTACTTGTCTTTGATTCTTTCTGAAAATAAATCATTTGCAAATCATCAAATTCATCAATTTCACTGGAAGTGATTGGAAATTGATCATGAATTAATTTTTTAGCAAAGTCCATTTCCTGTAAATCATTATCATCTGTAGGTTGCTTGCAAATGTTGAAAATATTCATTTCCAATGTCATGTTTCCAAATGATAGCTTCATCAGTCCATTCCTACAATTAATTAATGCGTCAGAAGTTGTAAGAAATGGACATCCTAAAATAACAGGAAATGAATTACATACTTTAACAGGTTGTGTGTCCAAGATAATAAAATCCACAGGATAAATGAATTTATCGACTTGTATTAACACATCTTTAATTATTCCTCTAGGCACTTTTATAGATCTATCAGTAAGTAAAAGAGTTATAGAAGTTGGTTTTAATTCACCTAGATTGAGACTCTGAAAAACTGAATATGAAAGTAAATTCACACTAGCACCAAGATCAAGTAAGGCTTTTTTAATTGTATGCTCTTCAATAAAGCAAGAAATTATAGAACAACCAGGGTCTTTATATTTCAAAGCATTATTGTTCTGAAGAATAACACTTACTTATTCGGCTAAAAAGGTTTTCTTTTTCACATTTAGTTTCCTCTTCACAGTGCACAGATCTTTTAAAAATTTAGCATAGGAAGGAACCTATTTAATAGCATCCAACAAAGGTATATTGATTCTTACCTATTTGAAAGTTTTAAAAATTTCAGAGTTGTGATAGACTTTCCTTTGTTTGGTCATGGTTTGAGGAAATGGAAATGCTGGCGGAGAATCAGTCTTTTCTTTGCAATTTTCAGATTCAACCCCTTCTTTACCCTCAGAGATTGACTCATCATTTTTCTCATAAGGTTCAAGAGAGGGTTTTTCAATAACCTTACCACTGTGAAGAGTAGTGACTGATTTAATTTGATCTATGTGTTGGCTTCCAGAACTACTTGCATTTGCATTGTATTGCCTCTTGGGACTTTGTTGTGGTTGAGATGAAAACTTACCTTTCTTTTGGAAACTGAGAGCAGATATCAATTTTGCAAGAGTATCTTTAAAATCTATCATGTTTTGAGCAAGTTGAGCATTGATTGTCTCTTGCTTTTCCATGAATGCATGCAATGTTTCCTCAAGATTTGTTCTAAGAGGTGGAGCATAAGGAGGTGCATATCCATGAGAATTTTAAAAATTATGGTGTGCTTGAAATGGTGGTTGTGAAGTTTGTGCATTGTTGTTCTCACTCCTCCAACTAAAATTTGGGTGATTTCTTTAACTAGGGTTGTATGTTTGTGAGTATGGGTTGTGGTTGGCCCTTTGAAAACTATTTAAAGTATGAGCTTGTTCATGGAGACATTCCTTAAAAGAAGGCAAGGTTGGACAGTTATTGGTTGAGTGTTCATTTATTTCACATATTTGACATGTAATGTTTTCAACAGATTTTAATTGACCACTCTTTTTCAATTCTAGTGCCTCGACTTTTCTAGTTAAAGATGCAAACTTGGCTTGAAGGTCATGATTTTTTCAAAGGTTGTACATACCTCCACTAGATGTATGAGGTTGAGTTTTACTCGGTGCCTCATAAGTACCCTCAATGTCCCAATTTTGAGCATTTTTAGCTAATAAGTCTAAGTACTCCATTCCTTCATCAGGGTCTTTATCTTCAAAAGTTCCATTGCACATCAATTCAACCATTTGCCTATCTTTAGGTGTTAACCCTTCATAAAAATGTGAAACCAATCTCCATATTTCGAAACCATGATGAGGGCAAGTACTAAGCAAGTCTCGATACCTATCCTAACATTGGTAAAATGTTTCTCTTGGTTTTTGAGTGAAAGTGGTGATTTGTATTTTGAAAGAGTTTGTTCTATGAGATGGGAAAATTTTCTTCAAAAACTGTTGTTGCATTTCATTCCAAGCACGAATGGATCCTGGTCTCAAATTTTATAGCGATGTTTTAGCTTTATCTTTTAATGAAAAAGAAAAAAGCTTTAATCTGATGGTGTTTATGCTACAATTTAAATTATTATATGTGTTGTAGACCTCCTCAAATTCTTTTAAATACAGGTGTGGATTTTCCAATTCTAAACCATGAAAAGAAGGTAAAAGTTGAATAATTTCTGGTTTAAAATTAAAATGAGATGTATCGGGAGGAAAAACTATGCATGATGGTGCACTTGTTCTTATTGGATTCATGTGGTCTCTAAGTGTTCTAGCACGGTTATTCTCATTATTCTCATTATGAAGTGATTGATTATCTTTTTCAGCCATATTTTCTGAAAATGATGAGGATACCCTACAAAGTCTACCACTTGATGTACGTGACCACACTCTCATGCACATGTAGGAATAGAATAAAAGGAAAAAGAAAACAAAAGAAGAAGAAACAACAGAAAAGAAACAAAGTTATATACAAGAAAACTGAAAAGAGAAAATGAAATAACTAATATAATTTATACAAGAACTTACCTCCCTAGCAACAGTGCCAAAAACTTGACACGATGAAAAGATTGATGTCTTCTCCCAAGTGTAGGAGTGTCGAAGTAATAAATAACCCGGCAAGACCGGAGTCGAACCACAAAGAAGTTAATTGTACAAATTATAAACAATAATAATATAACAACAATAATAATAGTTATAACTATATTAATAATAGTAGTAGTAGTAATAGTAGTAGTAATAATAAGAACAACAAGAATAAAGAAGAAGAAGAAAAATTGATGAGAACTTTGAGATGGAAAATTAAAGTAAGGATTAAACAACGATAACAAACAATGTCAAGGTTAGAGGATCCACTAATGGTATGTCTAACAAGTATAGTATAAACTCTTATTATTCAATTGGAAACCACACATAAAGGAGCTTCCAATCAGATTATAGATTGTTAACATGATTACATAAGTCATCTTATTCAATTAATACTAATACTTGTAAATTTCATCAAGCATTCATGATTATAACTTATGTTAACAACAAATCAGTTCATTTCATAGCTCAAGTGTCGGTTATACCATACACTATGAGCTATGAAAGCGCCAAGTATTTGTTGTACCAATTGTTATACAACATATGTCAAGATTAGTCATTTAACAAGCAAAGTATTAAAGAGTGAACAAGATAACAAATATAAAACATGTTAGTATCAAACATTAAAGTCCATATTAAGTTTATACCATATTTATTCTTACACCATTAGTGTAACCTTTTCACCTTGACATAATTAACTTAGCTAGACATAATGAAAGAAAGAAAAATAGATAAACAAAATAAAAACATAAATAAGATAAAAGTTAACTAAGTAAAGGAAAGGAAATGAAAGACATAAACTTGTTATTAATGAAAACAAAGCATAAACATTACAAAAAATACAAAGAGAGAAAACAAGAGCATGATCTTGATCTGGACACTAAGATGCCTAAATGCATGGCAAATGCCTCCTTTTATAGGCCAAAATTGAGAACTATTGATTTGATGACTAATTGATGAGTAGGTAGTCAACCCTTGACTTGGTGACAATCCATATCTTCTCTTATCTGCCTAAAATGTCATTGATGATGTCAAAATTAGAGCCACTTGAAAACATAAAAGTTCTAGGAAATTGTATCAACTTTCTTGTGTAAACAATTCATCTCATTTTGACTTTTAGAGCTCCAAATATGGCTAAAATACTGAACAGTGCTCGGGCTGGAGGACAGATTCGGGCTTCTTTGTTGTTGCAACAATTTGGACTTGAAAATGACCTTTTTAGATCTTAGGCTCTAATGAAAGTTGTAGGCCTATGTCTTACCTTTCCATCCATATAAACTAGACCTAAATATGAGATCTATAACTCCAGATATGACCCAATTACCAAACAGGGTTTCGGTTTGGATTGCACCGACATCCCTTTTCTAAGTTTGACCATCTCTTTATCCTTTCAATTTCAGTTCTTAAATTCATCAATAAATACTTTCATTTATGTGATAGACCTGCATTTAAAATGAATATTTGCCATAAATTAAAGGTATATTATATTATTAGATATATTATTATAAAACATGCTTTAGTTAAGATACTTCAAGTGCAAAATGATGATATAAAACCTTGATAAAAATACACTTTTAAGTATCAATCAAACCATAGGGAGGTTAATTATATAAATTATAGATAATTATAATACAACAAGAATGACAATAATAACAATAATAACGACAACAACGACAACAACAACAACAATAACAACAACAACAATAATAATAGCAGTCATACTAATAATAAAAAAAAGGAGAAAAAGAAGAAAAAGATGAGAACTTTGAGATGGAATATTAATGTAACAATGATAATAACAAATGTCAAGGTTAAAGGATCCACTGATGGTATGTCAAACAAGTATAGTATAAATTCTTATTATTCAATTGGAACCCACACATAAAGGAGGTTCTAATCTGATTATAGATTCTTAACATGATTATATTTGCCATCTTATTCGATTAATGCTAATACTTGTAAATCTCGTCAAGCATTTATGATTATAACTTATGTTAACAACCAATCAAGTTCCTTTCATAGCTCAAGTTTCGGTTATACTATACAGTATAGGCTATGAAAGTGCCAAGCATTTGTTGTACCAAGTTTTATACAACATAAATCAAGATTAGTCATTTAACAAGCAAAGTATTAAAGAGTGAACAAGATAACAATTACAAAACATGTTAGTATCAAACATGAAAGTCCATATTAAGTTTACACTATACTTATTCTTACACCATTAGTGTAACCTTTTCACCTTCACATAATAAACTTAGCTAAACATAATGAAAGAAAGAAAAATAAATAAACAAAATAAGAACATAAATAAGATAAGAGTTAATTAAGTAAAGGAAAGGAAATGAAAGACATAAACTTGATATTAATGTAAGCAAAGCATAAACATTACAAAAAATACAAAGAGAGAAAGTAAGAGCACGATCTTGATCTGGAAATGCCTAAATGCATGGCGAATGCCTCCTTTTATAGGCCAAAATTGGGAACTATTGATTTGATGACTAATTGATGAGTGAGTGACCAACTCTTGACTTAGTAACAATCTTTATCTTCTATTTTCTACCCAAAACATCATTGATAACATCTAAATTAGAGCCACTTGAATCATAAAAGTTGTAGGAAATTGTCTCAACTTTCTTATGTAAAAAATTTAGGTCATTTGGACTTTTAGAGCTCTAGATATAGGTCAAACACTAAACAGTACTCGGGCTGTAATACAGATTCAGACTTCTTTATTGTTGCTATAATTTAGATTTGAAAATGGTCGTTTAAGATCTTGGACTCCTATATGAAGATTGTAGGCCTCTGTCTTACCTTTCCATCCATAAAAAGTAGACCTAAATCTGAGATTTATAACTCCAAATATATCTCAATTATCAAATAGTGTTCCGGTTTGGATTGCACTAGCATCTCTTTTCTAAGTTTAGTCATCTCTTTGTCCTTTCAATTTCAATTCTTAAATTTATCAATCAATCTTTTCATTTATGTGATAAGCCTGCATTTAAAATGAACATTTACCATAAATTAAAAGTATCTTATATTATTAGATGTATTATTATAAAACATGCTTTAGTGAAGGAGTTATTGATACTTCAAGTGCAAAATGATGACATAAAACCTTGATAAAAAAAATATATTTTTAAGTACTAATCACACCCCCTAACTAGCTTATTACTAGTAACTAATAATGAAAGTGTTAAAATAGAAAAACAATTTGCAAATTTCAAAAAACAAGGTATTCATCATTCAACTTCCATTAATCTATCTAGATAAACAAACTCTCATTAAATTTATATATTTGCTCAATACCTCTTAACAAGATATTAATAAACCTTTCTTTTGTGCTCAATATATCAACACATAATTATGGGGCTTTTCTTGGAAGAAAACAAATTTTTTGTTCTATTGTTTAAGGTTAACTTTCTTGGGTTAGGATTATTATTTTCTTTCTTTTTATTTAAATATATATATATATATATACATATAACTTAAAACATCATGCATCTTTAACCCATGTAACGAGCTTTCGCTTAATGACTCCCAGACCAGTTGGTCCTAGAGCATTAGGTGTTGAGATAACTTTACAAGCTTGGTATCTCGGATCGCAGATATTGATGCGTAGATAGTGTAATTTTTTATTCCCTTAAGCTTTTATCCTCAACTTATATAACAAGCATTGGGCCAATAGCTCCTAAGGCAGTTGACTTTAGGGTATTAGGTATTAAAACACCCCTTTAGACTTAATTGCTTAGGTAAGGAAGGCTACAAAACCAAACTTATCTATATTTTTATTATCATCATTCATTTTTTTTCTTCTTTTTTTTTTAAAAATTATATACTATCCTCTTTCCCTTAGTTGTTACCTTTAACAAAAGAACATAAATAATATAATAATCCAATATACAACCCATAATTATATGTTAAAGTATGTGAGTGTAAGTTAAGGTTTAAGAATACATGTTAAATGAGTATATCAGTAGAATTAAGTGATAGTAATGTGAGAGTATGTAAACCTGAATATTTCAAGAAATATTATGATAGACCTTATTAAGAATGATTACTAAGATGCGTCTTAAGAGTTATAAAAAGATCTCCTTTACTCTGCTATCATAGTAACAACAATTTTGCACATACTTTATGAAATAAAAAACATTGTTAGGTTTTTCGTTTTAGCTATTACCCTTTCCCCCCAACCAAAAAAAAACATTATCCTTAATGTTCTAAGGTAGAAAGATAAAGTATAGAAGATATCACCTGAAATAACAAATATTGATAAACCTAAAACACACAGAAATAAAAATAAAAAATAACAAAACACAATAATAAAGCAAAAGGACAAAAAAATTACAAATAAAGACTCATTTATAATCTAAGCTTTTTACATTTTTTCTTAGATGACCAATTTATGCGACTCATGGAGGGATCAATTACAGGAATGAAAAATTGTAATTGATCAATCAATTGTTCAACAGTAACAGCAAAGATTATGATTTGTCGTCTAGTAGATGTTAGAAATCCATGTTCCATAGTATGATCAATAAAAGACAACAACTTATCATAATAACCATTAACATTTAACAAATCTATCACTTTGTGGTGAATGTGCAATTGGGCCCAAGAGGAAATATGAAAGATCTTCCAATGTGCCTAAACCACCTAGTAAAGCAATGAAGACATTAACATGGTTAAACATTGCATTCATTCGAGCAGATATTATGGAGACCTGAAGTTCCTTTCCAATTGTTTTTCCAATGATGTCCCCTTGTGCTAAAGCTTCAGGGACGACCCCCAAAACTTGACTATCTTCTAAAAATGTAGCTATTGACACACCTCTCATGAACCCAAGACTACCTACCTCATACACTAAATGAATCTTTCTCTCAGCTAGCACCTAACCAAGATGATTTACTGATTCTAAAAATTCCTTTTCTTTTCTAGGACTAGATCCATTGAAAACACAAATATTTCTTATGTGATGACCTGAGGAACTTGTCATTTCTACACGCTTCTCTATTTGTTGAATGTATGGGTTGAGTAGAAATGAAAGGAAGGAAGAAAGAATTTTATAGATAAGAAATTAAAAAGGCAATCATATCACCTATATATAGACCAGCTAGAGTCTCTCTCTCTATTTAATTTTTTTAAAAAAACATATGTATGTACAAATAGTTATGATTGTGGCTCACATCTTCCCTTAGTTTTACGTCCAAGAACGGCTTAAACACCCTTTATGGGTTGAGGATAGGCTTCCCATCCAATTTTTTTAACAATTAGCAAATAGGATCTTTTTTAGTCAAATTCCCAACATCGTGCAATTCATGATTCATGACCACTATTTCATAAACAACATGCTTAACTTAGTCTTGGAAATCTGACTAAAAAAGCGCCTCAAGAGTTAATAGAAGATTATCTAAAGACTCTGTACTCAGGCTATCTTTAATGAATTGTATTTTATCTTTATGCTTTATAGATATCATTCCTAAAGAACGACATTGTACATTACAAGTCCATTTGGCACATCGATGACAAGCTTTCAGTCGTTTTGCATGACGTTTCTTTGTAAAAGTGCTTTTACCTATTCTAGGCATGTATGAAATGAAAGAATTCGAGAACTCACCTAATAATCGAATCTTTACTTCAATCAACTAGTGAATATCTTCAGGAATTCCATGATTCATTAACATACTCAATCTTACACATCTAGCATGACAAATTTTTGTAATCGCATTCTAAGGTAGAGTGGGAAAATACTTTTTCAATATTTCAAGATTAGTGTTCATTTTCAAATGAGAATTGGAAGAGAGATTCAAATAATTGCACAAATATATACATAAATATCAGTTATTATAGAAAATTGAAAGAATTGACTTAAGTTACGGAGTACCGTTGTCCGCCATTTGACCGGGGTGAGAGAAACTAGCAAAAATCATTCAAAAAGAAACATAAAAACAATGTAAGAAAAATAAAATAATCCACCTTTATCTAAAAGATCATTCAAACTAGTTGATTCATTTCACTAGGAAAATTATCAAAGTAAGCTTTCAAACGATGTCCATTTTCTTTAAAAACATTGTCATTCATTGAATTCTCAATATCACATGCCTTATAAGGATTGCTCCATCTTGATCTTAGCTCTCTAGGGAATGCATAGAGTTGAGAATTATAAAACAAAACTTTTTAACTAGTATGAACTTTTTGACAATTTTCACAAGTAGAATGCATGTGTGGCTTTGAACATGGTGGGCCAATAAAATCCATTTTGAAATATTTTTGTAGCTTTTTTT
Organism: Populus ilicifolia; assembly: GCA_015708895.1. Taxonomy (NCBI): domain Eukaryota; kingdom Viridiplantae; phylum Streptophyta; class Magnoliopsida; order Malpighiales; family Salicaceae; genus Populus; species Populus ilicifolia. The sequence goes on along the minus strand of SRLM01002316.1, from coordinate 12,705 downwards.
AATGAAAAATAACTCTCACATGCTTCAAAATGACAGTTTAATGACACTACTTACCTTATTGTCAGGAATGCATCTTCGAAATATTTGATCAGGACAGTATTTGAATAAGTTAGGGTCATCCTAATAAAAGTTCTTCACTTCATTCAAAAACTTTTCTTTGCCTTGGGTACTCTAATCAGCTGGCAAATCTCCTAAAATAAGAAAATTGATATTTTTATCATACCAAGGCATTGGACTAAGAGAAAGTAAAGATTTTTTAGGAAAGTAATCATCAATTGGTGTGATGTCAGATGTTGAATTTGTTGTCACTTCTTACAAAAGATCCACATCAACATTTTTTATGCATTTTTCATTTGTGATTTCTTCCTCAAAAAAATCACTTGCAAACCTTCGGATATAACCCAATTACCAAACAGTGTTCCTGTTTAGATTGCACCAGCATCTCTTTTCTAAGTTTGGTCATCTTTTTGTCCTTTCAATTTTAATTCTTAAATTCATCAATCAATCTTTTTATTTATGTGATAGGCCACATTTAAAATGAATATTTACCACAAATTAAAGGTATCTTATATTATTAGATATATTATTATAAAACATACTTTAGTTGAGTTATTGATACTTTAAGTGCAAAATGATGACATAAAACCTTGATAAAAAATGCACTTTTAAGTACTAATTACATGAACATCTTTAAATATGTTGGGTCAATAAAAACCACACTACAAGATCTTAACAATGTTTTCTTGGAAGAGAAATGCCCATCATAGGCTAATGCATGACAAAAATTAATGACACTTGGAATTTCATGATCAGGGATACATTGCCTAAAAATTTGGTCAGGATATTATTTAAATAGATAGGGGTCATCTTAAAAAAAGGTACGCATATTGTGCAAAAAGTTTTGTTTGTCAAGTTTAGACCAATGAGAAGGAATCTGACTTGTAGCGAGGTAATTTGCAATGTCAGCATACAATGAAGAACCAATGTAAGAGATAGTACATGCACAAAATAAATTATCATCAACAAAGAGTTTATTTATCGGAGATTCATCAACTATGGTCTTATCAATTGAAAGACAGGACAAATGATCAACCACTACATTCTTTACTCCCTTTTTATCTCGAATTTCAAGGTTAAACTTATAGAGTAAGAGGATCCATCAAATCAAATATGGTTTGACATCCTGTTTTGTGAGCAAGTATTTCAATACTGCATAATAAGTGAAAACAATAACAAGAATTCCAACCAAATAGGACCTAAACTTGTCTAATGCAAAGACCACAGCTAAGAGTTCTTTTTCAGTTGTAATTTAATTCAATTGAGCATCATTTAAAGTCTTGCTAGCATAATAAATGACATGAGGCTTCTTCTCTTTTCTTTATCCTAAAACAACCCTTACCATAAAATCACTAGCATCATATATGAATTCAAATGGTAAAGACCAATCAGGAGCTTGCATGATTGGTGTAGTTGTCAACAACCTTTTAAGCTTTTCAAAAGCTTCTTGACATTTTAATGTCCAATCAAATTGGACATCTTGTGACAACAAGTTACACAATGGTTTGGCAATAGTACTAAAAAAATGAATGAATCTTTGGTAAAAACTAGTGTATCCTAAAAAAGATCTCACATCTTTCACAGTTTTAAGGATAAGTGATTTTTGAATGATTTTAACTTTTGACTTATCTACCTCTATTCCTTTTGAAGAGATAATATGACCTAAAACGATGCCACGTGTCACCATAAAATGACAATTCTTCTAATTAAGTACTAGATTGCTCTCTTCACACCTTTCAAGAACTTTTTCTAAATATATTAGACACAACTCATAAGAATCCCCATAAACTAAAAAATCATCCATAAAAACTTCCAAAAACATTTCCACCATGTCACTAAAGATACTCATCATACACCTTTGAAAAGTGATTGGTGCATTACACAAGCTAAAGGGCATTCTTCTATAAGTACCAAAAGAACAAGTGAAAATGATTTTTTTAATTACCAAAAGGACAAGTGAAAGTGGTTTTTCCTTGGTCTTCTAAGAAAATCTTAATTTGATTGTAATTCGAGTATCCATTAAGGGAACAATTGAAAGCTCTTCTAGCTACTCTTTCAAACATCTAGTTTAAAAATAGAAGCAGAAAATGGTCCTTCTTAGTCATCATGCTCAACTTACAATAATCAATGCACATACGCCATCTAGTTTGGATTCTTATTAGCACTAGCTCATTATTTTCATTCTTCACTACCATGACTCCATATTTTTTAAGGACAACTTGGGTTAAACTAACCCATTTTGAATTTGCAATGGGATAAATGGTACCTACATCAAGTAGCTGAAGCACTTCACCTCTCACTACGTCCTTCATGTTTGGGTTCAATCGTCTTTGCATTTGCCTCAAAGATTTAGCCCTTTCTTCAAGATAGATTCTATATGTACATAAAAGAGGGCTAATTCCTTTCAAGTCAGTAATTGTCCACCTAATTACTTTCTTATGTTTTCTCACCACTCTTAAAAAATTTTGTTCTTGCTCTATGTTAAGTTTTGATGAGATCACAATAGGATATGATTCATTTTCCCCTAGAAATGCATACTTAAGATCACTTGGTAAAGGCTTCCTTTCTGGTTTATAAGGTTGGACAAGAAATGCCTTAACTTTCACTTGGGCTGAAATAAAAACATAAATAAGATAAAAGTTAACTAAGTAAAGGAAAGAAAATAAAAAGCGTAAACTTGATATTAATAAAAGAAAAATATAAGCAATACAAAGAGAGAAAGCAAGAGACTAATCTTGATCTGAAAACCAATGACACGACAAAGAGATTGATGTCTTCTCCCAAGTGCAGGAGTGTCGAAGTAATAAATAACCCAGCAAGACCGGGGTCGAACCACAGGGAGGTTATTGTACAAATTATAAATAACAACAATTCCACAACAACAATAATAACAATAACAATAATAATAATAATAATAATAATACTAGTAGTGGTAGTAGTAGTAGTAATAATAACAACAATAATAAAGAGAAAGAAGAAGATGAGAACTTTGAGATGAAATATTAAAGCAAGGATTAAACAATGATAATAACAAATGTCAAGGTTAGAGGTTCCACTAATGGTATTTCAAACAAGTATAGTATAAACTCTTATTATTCAATTGGAAACCACACACAAAGGAGGTTCCAATCATATTATAAATTGTTAACATGATTACATTAGTCATCTTATTCAATTAATGCTAATACTTGTAAATTT